>JBBMJZ010000082.1:2403883-2415207 GCA_037833815.1 Zingiber zerumbet | reverse complement strand
CACCAGGAACTCCAGCAGCAGGACTAGCAACAGTGTACGACTGTAAAGCAACTACTCTAGTATAGCAGCCCCAATGGACTTCAATTCAACTACTTGACTCAAAAGCATTACCATAAGCAAGTAAAACATCAGGAACCCGAGCAACACTACTTTGAAAGCCAGATTTGAAGCTTCAACTGGTAAGTCTAATGATTCTGGTAGAAGTATGTCTTCATTATCGGAATGTAGTCTTGCTGTTTGTATTGCTCGCAACTCTGATACTAATCCTACTACTGAGTTAACTCTTTTTGAGTGAACTCAAAAGCATCAACAGGCGCAGCAACTTCAAAACCAGCACCAGAGTCTGAGAAGTGCCTACAGGCAACATAGTCTACAGAGTCTGAAGTGCCCCATCTACATTGCCAGCTCCAAAGGCATCACCAGGAGCATCAAGAGCAGCCCCAACCCCAACCGGAAAACCCCAACTCTTTTCCAACCCGAACTCGAAAGCAGGAACTGCAATAGCGGGAGCCCTAGCAACAGTAGCATCCCTAGGAACAGGAACTGCAACTAAAGCATTGACTTTAGGAACAGCCGTAGCAACAGCCGTAGCAGCCTTTACTTTAGCAGCAACTAAAGGAGCATGAACAGCAGGAACTGCAACAGCAGCAGAGGATTCTACTTTTGAGTCTAGGAATTTCTCTACTGTTGAAGCCCCAACTGATGATACGACTTTCTCTACTGTTGAAGCAGCAGCACCAGATTCTTCTAGCTACTTACCTAATTTATCTACTGTTGAAGCCCCAACTGAGTCTACTTTTTTATCTACTGTTGAAGCATTTACTGAGTCTACGAATTGATCTACTTTGTAAGCACCGACTTTATCTACTTTGTAAGCAACATAAGCAACAGCAACAGAAGCATCTACTGCATCACCAGAAGCTACATCACCAGAAGCAACCCTAGCACCAACACTACTTTTCAAGCAACAACTGAAGCAAGGAATTTCTCTACTGTTGAAGGAAGGAATTTCTCTACTCCAAATCCAAAAGCAAGGAATTGATCTACTTTAGCAACAGATTCTACTTTGTAAGCACCAGAAGATGAGACTTTAGCTACTCCAAAAGCATTTACTGAGTCTACGAATACGAATTTAGCTACTCCAAAAGCATTTACTTGATATACTTTGTAAGCACCAGATTCTGAGACTTTTGAAGCAACAAAGTGATACGAAAAGTGCATCAAGTGTGAAACCCGAGGACGGTTGAAACCGAAGGACGGAAACACTAGGAGGAGAACCCTGACAACAGTAGTCTCCCCTCTATCTGTTAAGTATATAATGTACTGATGTTAAGTATTTGATGTACTGAGTAAGAACTCCAAAGGAAGGCCTAAACTCAAAATCGGAAGAGCTACCGCCTAAACTTAAAAAGCCCGGGAGCTAAGGATCACCCTTCGCCTTTTAAAAAGTTCAAAGAATTGAACTTTTGGCTCAGCTCTTCGCCCCTAATTGATCTACTTTTCAAGCAACAGATGCAGTACCTACTTGATCTACTTTAGCCGGAGCAGATGATTCGTAACTCCTATACCTGAAGTAACTACTAGAGCCAGCCCCGTACGAGAACTCCTTGATCTATAAATGAACTTTAGGGTATCACCGATAGGCTCGACTGACTAAGGAGAGGACAAAAACACGGGTTTTTCAACTTTTGAGAAATTCAGTTGTCGATTTCCCATTTTCCTATTTTTAGCCCGGTGCGTTTAGGCGAAAAATGCGGGTTTTTCAACTTTTTTCTAACTTAGGGAACATTTGCTTAAGCAAATTCTCTTTATGCGAAAAAGACGGGTTTTTCAAATTCTCCTAAAGAATGTCGGGTACGCCCCGTTGATCTTATAAAGGCTATAAATAATATAAGAAATAGTTCACGGGTGCATTTAGCCATTCCTTTGCTCTGCTGATGGGCTGCGGTTTCTTTCTTGCTATCCCTCCCTGTGTTCAGCCCTGTTTTTGCTTTCTGTGGCTGAGTGACTGTATGGCCTCACATGTGAGTTTTCCTCTAAAGAGTGGCATGATATGCATTTTCTCTCCTTTCGGTGTTTCGTGCGGGTGCATTTCTTGTTGCCTGTGGTCGTCCCTCCTGTTGTATGGCTTTATGTTTTCCTCATTATCTGCGGGTTTGTATGGCATCACATGTGGCTCTTTTGAGTGACTGTCTGTATGTCCCTTCTTGCTTTTCCCTGCCCTCCCATGTCCTCTTGTATGGCCTCTATCTGCTGGTTGCTTACTTACTGTTGTTTTCCTCTGCTCTACCAACTGAGCTATCCCAACTAGTAATTAAAAGTTAGCTGATGTGTTAGGTAAATTAATTGTAATTTTGGGCATCATCCTGGAATCCTACCAACTGAGCTATCTCACTTCATTTCTCTGAGCTATCTCACTTCATTTCTCTGAGCTATCTCACCACTCTCTACCGCATTTCGCTAACGAAAATCTTTCATTCTCTGAAGGAAGACAAGCAAGCTACTGCTTTCAAGCCTACACGCGCTAACTATCTTTACGTTCTGGAAACGTTGGTACAAGCTCTATGCTTTCTTTGTGATCTCCTTACCTCCGGGGCAAGAGTGAGAGTCCGATCCGGTTGACCGGAATGATTTTCGACTTCCTACCGTTCGTGACCGACGACTAGGTATCAAACCTTACAGATAGATTCTAAAGAAGTAGGAGAAAGAAGTGGATACTTAATCATCTTTGATCAGTTCATTAATGATGAGAGACTCTCTGACTCTTTATCAAACCGGTAAAACATACAATATCGAATGAGTCTCAGTCTTTCGAAATGCTATTAAGGGTCAGTTGTACGACTATTCTAATTCGTATTATAAGATGAATCATTCTCAGTGAGGATTTCAAATAACATCAGTAATAATTATAGGTTCAACATCTCATTTTCTTTACAAAAGGTCCTTCCTACCCCTATTCCCTAACCCCTTCCCCTCAGAGGGCACACTCTCAGGAAGTAATGTAGTCAAAAGTGGAATTGAAAATAGAACTATGGTGACCTTGCAACAAAGATCTTTTCTTCGTTTGAGTGTACCTTTCCTATGACTATTAATCCTGATGAAATCCGTGAGGTTTTTACCTTGTTTTAGCGGATGAAAAGGTCAAGAAGTTTGAAAGGCCAGTCAAAATATTATCTGAAAAAGAGACCACATTCTATCTAGTAAGAGGAAAGCGAATGAAAAGCTAACTAAAGAATTCTTCAGCCACCAGCGGTAGTAAGACAACCACTCTTCAACCCAAGACCGTATTCCAGTGTACTCCACGCTGCTCATCAGTAAGGAATGCTTCGTTCTGAGGGGCAAGGAGATCACGAGGAGTATAGCGGTGGAGTATCTTGCGATAGACCCACCAGTACTGTGCCGGTGAAAGAGGGAGCCCACCCCCGAAGTAGAACTCCAAGGAAGGGAATGTAAGTTGAAGTCACATGCCCCAATCGACCCACTCCGATGCGGTCTTATGAGAGGACGGTATTCTAGAACGACTCTTATATCCCACGCCACCTAACCTACGAAAGGTAGACTAACGTTTAATAGGGTACCTATGAGCAAGTGCAAACCTTTTCATAGGGGGGTGTGCCCCAGGCTTTAACAGACAAAGGAGACAGTTTCAAGACCAGACACAAGAAATCGCTTAGCGAACTCGGCAGCCGTGATATCAAGGATTTGACCTTGGATATCTTAACACCAAAGCGGTCGATGACCTCACTATACACCTTGGCTACGCGGGCATCGGCAATCACAATGTCGTCTCCCAACACTGCGTACCGATCAAAGCGCCTACCTGGGTAAATAAGTTCCGCTGCAAACCACACCAAAATGTGGTGAGACAGGGAAAAGAGGGGCCAGGAGGTCTGCAACCCCAGAGGTTGCCCTGCAACGAAGCTAACCCGGATGCGCTACATTCTTCTTCCGGAACATAGAATATATTGCAGGCTAAGGCTGAGTTAACCACGCCAGAGGCAAAAGCCCCACTCTAATAAGGCAAACAGATAGACCATAATTTATAACATAAAGACAAGCGGCCACTTATCGGTAGCAGCTGTCAGATCAAAACTATTGCAATCTACTGATCCTCTTAACCGGGTCAACGGTTTTGGTTGATCGAAGGTCCCGAAAAGTATGGAAAGTGGGGTCGATCATCCTCAATACTGAGAATAAGCAGACCTGAACAGGCGCTAAAAGGCGCTGGTTGACCCAATTACCAATGGAGAAGATTCTCCTTTTCCCTCCACCTTCAACCTCAGAAACCTGTCATCAGTGGACCCAATGAAGGATGCCACGGGGGCAGGTGCGGGCCAATCCTAGACTCAAAGAAGTCAAGATCAGTCCCTCTTGCTTATTTTTTTGATTGATCACTTTCGCTCGATTTATCGCTGGGTTATTCAATCCACCTACGTTATTTCCGTAACTCCAGTCCGGCTGCCTTTGCTTGCTCACGGAAAATGGAATTCCAAGCTTCACAAGCACTCCTCTTTTTCAGAAAAAAGTCAAAACAAAAGTAATATAGTAAGGGCCGAGTTTCCTAACAATCCAGTAACTGGCTCCATTCCTATACGCTTTTCCCAACACTCATACTTTACTTGGCTACTTCCCGGTTAAAACATTCCTAACGCTCATCTCCAAGTAGTATGGAGGCAAAGCAAGTTCTGTTCAGTAGGCATAGAAGAGGGAAGACAAAGTCTTTTAGTATATGGAGAGTTCTTCCTTCGCTCGCTACATTTGCTCGCTTGTCCCCCGCATCACCCGAATAAAGAAGCAAATCCTTGTCCATTTTACTAGAAACTGTATCCAACCCGGGTTCCCCCACCGGATCACGCACCACTGGGTCCGGATCCGATAAAAGCCTCCTCTCCCTCGACTTATATAATAGCGGGCAGTCTGTAAGGAAGCAATCTCCAAACCCAATCCTGTATCCCTTGTACCCACCCCCCTCGGTACCAGCCCCGTGACATCACCACTTGATTTCCCTAAATAGTCCGGGAAGAAATATGCAAAAAGTGTGACTTTTGCCGATAGGTGAGATAAAATTTCTTACATTTGTTACTAACTTTATTAGCGAAAAACAGGTTTCTCACTTTTCCTTTAGGGCATTTGTTACAAACTTTATTAGGTGAAAAATCAGTACTGTAGGTAAGGTAAGCTATATCATAGTTTGAAAGCTTAGAAAAAGGAAGCACTGGTTCTGGTGACCCAAGAATAGGCTTGTTTTGGTTGTCTAGTTGGAAAGCAGGCTTGGCAAACAGATTAAATGGATAGGTCAACCGGAGAAAACTTGACTTTCAAAGCAACTTCCCCTATCTATAAGTGAAGAAATTCTGAACTCACTCGCTTTATATATAGTAGAAAACAGGAGAAGAGCAGATTTAGCAGTTTCACTTGTGGCGGTCGGTACAGAATATCCTACCCCCTTTAGGTGAGCTCTTTACCCCGACTTGAGCAAAGATGGGGATCGACCTATGCAGATATGTACGATCGTAAGGGCCGACGGAGTATATATAATTGGGGGATCGAAATGCCATAAGGGAGATATACGACCCGGCCCCCCATTAATAAGTACTCGAGCGAATATAATATTATGCGAGAGGGCCGAGGCAACGAGGGATCGACCATAAGGGTAAGATCAGTAGTAGTTTTGAATAGAACTTATCTTCCGGGCACGCTGTAATCCGCTTTAGTAGAGTAAGATAGGCTCGAGCGTATGCGAGAGGGTATCATCCCTGATAGGCTCGACTCCTAAATTGATTGATTAAAAAAGTCGAGTCAAACTATTGGGAGATCGTAGAGAAAGATAGAGCTCGACTAATATTGATAAGGAGAGGGCCGAGTGAAACAATAGTTGAGGGATCGACCAATAGGGAGATAGTAGGAGTAAGAATATGCTCGACTAATATTGTAAAGGAGAGGGGCGACCATAACCTATCCTTAGTAAAAAGAGCTCCTTAAGAACCTAGGAAGAAATTACATTAAAAAAAGAAGGTTAAATTCAAGGAACTTATAACAAATGACATTATCAATGATGTTCCCTTGTCTGCATTCTCTCGTTTTTACTTTGACTCGTTCGGAATGAAAAAAAAAAGTTCGAATTTGAATTATCTCGTTAGCTTCCCCCAAAGAGTCAATGGTGTTACCATTGTAGACCTGGTGATCAATTCCCCTCATTCTTCTTCTGGACAAAAGGAAGTTCTGTTTTGTTCCCTGCATTTATCTAATTATTCTTATCTCGTTCGAATTTGCATTCTTTAAAAAGACTTTATCTTCCTCGAGTGGCATGTGTTAAGCAAATCAGTCTCTGCTTCTCTTTTAACTTCAATGGAACTCAAAAGCAAGAGTCTACTATTGAGCTATCATTCCAGATCTGAGGCGTACGTTGCACTTACATTATAGTTCTTCGCGGGAAAAAAATCAATCTAAATCAAATTTCAACTCATGGCCTTGCTCTTTGGGCGTTCTCGATCATCACTTGAATGAAGGAACCGATTACATACCACTCATCCTCAGATGAGGAGCTCTTATCTCTATAAGGAGAATAGAGCGAATAATATAAGGAGAATAGAGCGAATAAGAATGACGCGCTCGACCATGAGGGGTGTTAACGCGGATAGGCTCGAAAGAAGGTAAGGGCTACTAATTAAGATAAGAAAGGGTGGCTCGACCAGGGAAGGGATAATGATGCTCGTCCCTCAAGCAAGAGTAGTGAATGGCGTCGGATTAGTCTACAAAGGCATTTGGGTTACTTCAAAAACGTAGAAAGGTAAATATCTAAACCTGCCCCAAGAGTGAGAGGGCAAAAGGCTCGACCCCCACTACGCTTACGAGGGCACAATAATGACGGATAGGAACGAGTCTAACTCAGTCTCGAAAGACTATAAAAAATGGTGGAGCACACTGATTACATTCCGAATTGGGTTCTCCACACATCATTCTCATTATTCTTCTATCGGAAGCGAACTTATGTAATTAGAAAGTGTCTTCCCAGTCTCTGGTGTACCATTGTAGACCTCTTGCTGGTGCACTGCACTTCTGATTCTATCGTTTTAAAAAAGAATGAATCAGTTAGAGTTGAATGTGTAAAGCATTCATAGCCATCAGAAATTCTAGTTAACAAAAATGCATTTGACTGACGCTTGAGCGCTTCTCATTATCAAATTGAAAAAAAGAGTACTTTCCGCTGTTGGCATCTATATTTATTACTTTAGTTTATTCTTTCGAATCTCCCCCTAGATCCTTTATTAGTATGGAAGCGAACCCACCCTTCGGCTACTACTAAGTAAAGTGGATCAAAAGTGCTTTTTAATGCCATGAACGACTGAGAAGCTCTAATTAGATTAGTGTTTTTAGGGCGAGAGCGCATGCGAGATAGTATGAAATGGCTCGACTAGAGTGGGTCTTCAAAGAGCTCTAGCATCTCAGGGTTAGGTATCTAAGGTTTTTTTAGGCGCGAGACTGGTTCCTCTCAATAGCTCCCCTGATGAGTCTAGGTCTTGACTTAATTAGCTATGGGTCCGCTCCTTTTGTCCACGTGGCCAAGAATGATTCTCTTCCCCGAATGAATCTTCTGTCTTCTGGACCATGATAAAGAGATCATTCTATCGTTCGAATTATCATTCTCTCTTTCTCCTAAGGAGTCGATCTTGCCCAAGATTGCATTTACGACACTACTACTAATAAAGAATAATTATTCTATTGAGCTGTATACGCAACTACGAAGGATCGTCCCCCCCTTTACTTGACGTCGGCCCTGATGGTCTCGCGCTTCCTTATTTGAGCTCCTAACTCTTTCTTTCTCCCCATCGTCTTATTCAGTCTCGTCTTTTCTGGTCGTAAATGGTACACCATTTACTCTTTGCATTCGCTCGAGCACTTAAGTTCCTCGTCTTATTCAGTCGAGCGCTTTCTGTCCTAAACTTTATTTCATTTGAGGAACTCCTTCCCATGGCTTTACTCTCCATAGGTTCCAAAGCTCACTAGTGCTTAGTAAGGTATAAAACGTGGATTCTCTTTTATCTGATATGAATTTCATGCATCGTAGCAAACTAGGATTCTCTTTTTATCATATATTATCTTCATTTCACGTCTTGTCACGGATAAACTTAATTCAGTTCAAGTCTCAGATTGAGAATGAGTCAGTCGCATTTTAAATAGTGCTTTTATAGTTTAATCAGGACGTTCTCGTCCCCCAGCAAGAGTCGTGAATGGAAATGAAAAAAAAAACGCTGAGTTCTCACTCGCTGCAAGAGTAGTGAATGGCTCACCCATAGTCTACAATGGTGTACCATTGACTCTTTCCATTCACTCTACCCTCGGATTTCTAGTTGAGCCCTTTTCATCCCTATCCTTAGTCAGTCGAGCTCTTTAAATCGCTTGACTTTAATAAATGCGCTTTTCGTCCCTTTCAGTGAGACCCTATCCCCTTCGGGTTCCCCTTCTGGGGATCACTTTATTGGATCACACCAATAAAGAAAGAAGACAAAGGGGGGAATGGGAATAAAGGAATTACGCACTCGAGCGGGTGCCCCATGGGGTTTATAATATAATAGTGAGTTTGAAAGTCAGGAGCTAATCTAATCTAGCGCGATAAACTACAAAGAAAGTGTTCGTATTAGACGCGGTAAGATGGGTGAGTTTGAAAGTCAGCATTAGGGAGATAGAGTACGTATCAAATGAAATAGAAAGAGAAAGAGCTATGGTCAGGAAAGAGTCAAGACCATGTTAGACCAATTGAATTTGAGTTTATGCATTTTTCCGGTTAAGTTCTGTTTAGAAAAAAGAATGAGAATGAGTCCCCCCTAGACTAGAAAGAAGTCAATAGGATACGGGATAGGATAGAGAGAAGCTAAGTGGAGCGAATGAGAACTTCTTTGATGCGCTCGACGATGCGCTCGACGGCAAAAGTGTGATTTTGGGTATCCACCATGGGGCCGACTAGTGGGAAGTACACCATCTTAGTAATGCATGAATTTGCTGTAGACTGTAGAGTTAATGAGTCACTGACGCCTGAGGAGCGAATGAGGATGACACGCGAGAGACGGGTCGTTGCCTATATGCACTGAAAGGGATCTACCATCAGTCCGAGGGAAAGAGTAAATGGGAAACCATTGTAGACCAGAAAGAGAGCTCGAGTGACTAAGGAGAGGATATCCCTGATAAGGCTCGACCAGACCCCCTAACATCAGCGGAATTTCATGGCCTCAAAGCCATTTACGCAATTACTGTAATCTGCTTTGGGAGAGGGTACCCACTGGATATGCTCGACTGATAAGGAGAGGGAAAGAGTAAATGGGAAACCAGACCAGAAAGAGCTCGAAAACACTTGAGCTCGCTTGAAAGTGAGGGCAATTCATATTTGGAGCGCACTACACAAATGACATTACAAGGAATCTTTTCCCCGCTTAAGTTTTTTCAAATCAATTGGGTTCCCCAAAGAGTCAAGACCATGTTAGACCTCTTGCTGGTTAAAAAGAATGTGAATCTTCCTCCATCGTTCGAGACCAAAAAAAGACTTATAGTGTCAACTAGTCACATTCCTAATCTTCCAACCTTACTAAATTCGAATTAGATACGCATGTGTTAAGCATATCGCTAATTGTCATCTTTGATTTCAATTGAACTCCTTCAGTTCATTCAAGAGCTTGATTGAAAGGATCTTAGGCGGATCAAAACTCTCATCTAATTTATTAGGATACCAGATGAAGATTAAGATTAATCTCTTCTCTTTGATATATAATTAAATTCTTATTCATCTATTTAACTCAGATTCATAGCTCAAATCTAAATTTTGATAAAAAGAAAAAGAAGATAAGAGAAAAGACCCTCGGAACCAATTACATTAGTCAGAAGTTATAGGGTCAAAATTGAGCTCAATCATCTTTCTATATTCTTCTTATTATATACCTTTCAGATAAGGAGACCTTTCAGATAAAGAGATTCCACTCTCCGATGACGCACATTGATGTGATGAAAGAAAGTATAGCCATATCAAACAATCAGGTATCCTCAGATGCTCCTTCTCCTTTAATGTACGCGTAAGATAAAGAAAGACTGAGAAGCAAGTATCTTAATGTCCAAGTTAAGTTCCGGTTGGGTTGTCTTAATATAGAATATAGATTTAAGAGTTGAGGGGAAAAGCTCAATCTAAAGAGAATCTCATGGCTCCGCTCTCTTTTTCGGTACCTTATCGTGCTTAATCCAGTCATGAAAGCAAGCAAGACGGAACATTAACATAGTTTATACTTAACCATTATTCCATTGCTTTATCGATGGAGCGAATGAAAAGAGTATCTGGTGTACCATTTACGACCTGTAGCTGAAGGACGAGTGAGAAAACACTAAGTGATCAAATATTCGACGCGGAACGGATGAGGGAAGACTGTAATATTAGACTTCTCATTTCCTAACGCTTCTTTGTCTTTCGGAATTAAAGCATATGTAAGAGCTCGACTGAGTTGGAGAGGGAATACCGGATGGGCGAGACTGATAAGGAGAGGAAAGAGTAAATGGGAAAGCATTTACGACTGTAGCTGGGCGAGACTGAGATGGCTTGAGTCTGAGTAGTTTTTTTAATGTCCGATTGGAGTGGAGGGAAGAATCTTCAATCTAAGCATTTTTAACTAATTAAATAGAGTGGTGAATGGACAAGAGCCATAAACTCTTAAGAAAGAGGTCCTATGTACCATTGAGTCTTTCCTTACCTTCTTCAGTCGAGCTCTTATATAACCAACCTTTATTACCCTTCCCTGACGTTCAGCTCTTCGCCAATTCGACTAACGTCTCACCTATCCAGTGGGTACCCTTCCCTTACTAAAAGCTCTTCGCCCCTTCGTTCCTCGTTCCTGGAACTCTACGTCTAGCCGTCGCCACGTCGCTTCGCTCGTCCCTTCCACGTCACTATCGTTCGTCCGTCGCTTCGCTCGTCCCTTTTTGCTTTCTTTGTTTGCTCCCTTTCTATATGTGCCGTGGTGCCTGGTACGCTTACAACCCTATTTGATTGATGAGACGAGGGAGTAGAGTCCGAAAACCAAAACAAAAACACTAAAACAGGGTTTCGAGTTTATAAGATATTTCCCTCAGCACCAGTCGTGAATGGCTATGGGCCTACGAAAGATTCACAAAAGGAAATACCTACAACAAGATACAGACTCTCTCTCTCCAGCAAATTCTAGTATTACGTGAATGGACATAGAGATTCAAAACTACTCAAGATCTAGAAATATTGACGGCGCAAAATTACAGCGTGAATGGAATTCAAAACTACTCAAGATCTCCTGGTCGAGCTATTCATTGGTCCT
>JBBMJZ010000082.1:2380422-2403783 GCA_037833815.1 Zingiber zerumbet | reverse complement strand
GCAATACTGTAATTAAGGTAAGAGTAAATGGCCTAAAGCCATTTACGCAATTACTGTAATCAAAGTAATATTAGGGGGGCGACGGGAGAGGGTCAAAAAGAGATCTTCCTATGAGTGCTTTTTAGAATGGAAAGAGTAAATGGAAAGAGTAAATGGTACACCATTGTAGACTACTATTATTATTTTGCCTGCCATTTAGATATTCGACCGGTTGCTAGCCATGTTAGCAATACTGTAATCTGCTGAGAGAGAGGTTCGACCAGATTGAGGGACGAGCTAAGCGACGTATGAGGAGGAGGCTAGGAATGAGTTGAGCGCAGCTACTTCTTTGCAATCATTAGATAGATCCGCAACTGAAGCAATCCATCGAAGCAAATACGACCAAATAAGTAAGCAGAAGTTCTAGGTCACCGTGTAGTGGGCTTATCATAGTGGTTGACCCGGCTTTCTTTCTATATATAATCTAGTATAGCCCCGAGAATCAGAGTTTCTTTTCGTGGTTGGTTTGCTTATCTGATTGCAGAGATCGCGCATGACTCTGCTGCCATTTCTTTGATTTGAAAAGATTCTTTTGTTCAATTAGAAATGGCTCGGGTAGTCTTCGTCCTAGGCGGATCACAGTGGGGAGGCAGAGAGCACACTTCATCAGAAGCAGCTCCTTTAAAAGGCAGGTGCGGAGCGGTGCGTATCGAGTACCATTGCTTTGCTTGACACGTGACGTAGCGAAACTCAAGAGCCGACGCACGGTGTAGAGCCGCTAGGTCACCTCACTATATCCCAATCCCAGGCTTCGTCCTTGGCAGAGGAGCGAGCAAGGCGACGCAAAGAAGAGCGAAATCAAAGCAATCCACGAACTCGCATGCCATTCCGACAGGCAGAGGAAAGTTCCCAGGCTCCGGACAAGTAGCGAAGGGCAGTTTCATGTTTGCATCGTACGTCCGGGGTCGATTCATTCAGGAAAGGGGAGCGACTAGCGACGAAGACAGACTCGTCAGAAAGGGGAGCGACTGAAAGCTGTCCTCACTCTTGTGAAACGGTCCTAGGTCCTATATGAAGGCAGAAGGCAAAGCAAAGCAAAGATTGCGCTTGCGCTTAACTGACGGGCGGGTAAAATAGGTAACCCGTCGGAGAGCTGTCCTTGCGTAACGTAAGGCGGCAGGCGACAGTTCATTCTCACGGCGGAGGCTCTGACGGAAGCTACATGCGGCAGTAATGACCCGAGAGACCGCAAGATCCGACAAGAGACCAATTCAGTTCAGCAAAAGCCGCCTACAGGAAGCTACATATGGCATCATCCCGAGAGTACAGACTTGAAGTTCATGTTTGGGAAGACCAAAGATCAGAAGAAAGAAAGAATTGAATTCTGTGCCGATGAGATAGGTGCGCTCTGATCTTCCTTCCGTTGATCCTATCAACCGTCTCTGCGAAAGAGAAAGAATGTGGTCTAATTCCCTTACCTAGCCGACACGGATCACCTAAGGGAGCCGAGCAGCGAGCTTTGCTTTCTTATTAGAAAGGAGAGATAGAGAGAGACCTCCGCTGAACTATGGTAGTGGAAGGGCGATGAACGCGCTCTTGCCAACTACTGCTTTCATTATTTTCTCATTCGTTCCATTGGCTCGTTCACTAGAAAGAGAGAGGCTGAACGAGAGCATCGGGCATGCAATCCGAGGTGCCCAAGCGTCGAATCATTCAGGTGGAAAGTCTGGTCGGGCGATGATAGAGAATTTGGTTTCCGAATGAACAGCTTACAGAATGAGGAATAAAGGTACGGGGGGATAGACGTAGGAGATTAGCGATTCGAATGCTTACGAGATTCAGAGCTAACGGGATGCGACTGGAAGGCTTGGTTAGAGATTGGTTACCGCAATCTGCAATTTTCTTTTCTCCCTCAACCGGAAAGAGTTTTTCGTTCAACGACAACTTCACTTTCTTTCTAGTACAGTAAGGAGAAGGCATTGGTTCAGAAAGACTGATCTTATAATATAACTAACCCAACTACCGAAGGCAAGAGAAGAGGTCAAGCATCCACAGCTCGGGAAGGAACCCAAAAAGGAAAAGACATTCTTATAGGAGATGCTTAGTTTACCGCGGAGTGGGTTTGGTTTGCTCAGCTGCCGGTAATTCTTAGAAGTGAAGTGTTTGCGTTCGGTAGAGTTAGTTTGATTTCTGACTCCCGAGGCGTAGCACCTCTTCTTTGATTCTTGACGTTTGATCCAAGAGTTGGAGCTCCACCTGGGGTGGATGTTGATCTTTATTCCATTCCAAGAGTTAGAAGTTGCCGGTAGCTTAATGGGATGTTTGAATCAGACCGACTTGCTCGTGCTACCGACGTGCCTTTCCTGGCTTACCGACCGTAAGGGACGTATGAACTCTACCGTTCCTGGTGCGTCAGGGACAAAAAGTGCTCGCAATACTGTAATTCAGGTCAGAGTGAATGGCTGAGCGCCATTAACGCAATTACTGTAATCCGCTGTGGGCCGACGTAAATCATATCCATAGAGTTGGTAGAGTGAATGGCGCCATTCAAAACGAATAAAGATCTTATGGTCGCCTAATGTAAATACAATAGGGGTCTATGTCAGCTGAACACCTGATGAGTGGGTAGGTGGCTTAGGTGCACCTCTCGCCCAGATAATGAACCACTCTTAATAATGAAATAAGGAAGTGCCTAAAAACCCATCAGCATTTGAACCCTAAAAACCCATCAGCATTGTACAAATGCACCTGAGGAAGAGTCATCATTTGCCGAATCTACATCCTCCGAAGCCTATCAATTTAAATATGGAGTTCCTTCCGGTTTTCAATTAACTCTAATTCAAACTAAAATAGATTTTCTTAACTAAAGTAATACGATCAGTATACGTTTTTCATGTCCATTCACTCCAGCTTAATACGTTAATGGGGGCCATTCACTCTTGGTGCTGGGGTTAGAAATGTATCTACGTTTTGAATCCATTCACGCAATAATACTGGTAATAATCTGCTTGGGCCGACTAAAAGAGTAGCAATAGTTGAGGGATCGCAATACCGTAATTTAGGGCACTGAACTTAGATTTGGATAGCTCGCTTTAAAGTTAGGGAGAGAGAGAGGGAGACATGGAATAATCCAATAAACCCATCAAACCACTAACACAATCAAAAGACTAGTTGAAATATCTGGTTAGAGGAGCCGAGGGTGATCCTTTTTCCAGATGGCTCGAACGTAAGTGATAGAGACTTGGATTCCTTTGCTAAGTCCTCACTCAAAGACGTAGCTAGAGGTAGAGATCCAGAGTGAGCCATTCAATAAGGAATGAATGAATTCGGCGCTTAAATACTTATACCTGATTATCCTTAAGGAGAGTCAGACGGGAAATCCGACCTCCCACAAGAGTGGGAAAGCGACTCATCTATATTCACCTTTCTCCCCTCCGTTAAACAAGGGGGTACAGTCCCAAGAATCCATCCATCCCCTAGGTCCCAACAGGACCAAAGAAAACCATATTTATATATTTATGAATTTCTCATGGTTCTTTTCCATGTATGGCATACCATAGGAGGATTAAACAGCTCTTCAAGACTGGGATTGGGCGCAAGCGCAATTTCACAGTACCATTTAAGCCAAACTCACCACTCCTTAAGCCATTCGTGGTAAAGAGTCCGCTCAATGATATCTTCCTCGCTCACATACCATAAGTGCTGTTTCGGTACCAAGACCAATTGCTTGGGCTTGAACCTAGACCGCACCCTATCGACTATGATTCCCCGCAGATACGGATTAAGAGGGTTTCCCCGTCCTAACCACCAGTCCACGGGTAGGCGATAGTAAGAAAGGGACTTATCCGCTACAACACGGAACCGCTTCCATCGCCTCGAAAGGCTACTAGAGAGTATGCGACCACGGACTCGGTAACCAGCGCCAGCCAGCCTAATCAGACACGACAAAATACTGCTGATGGGGGTGGTCGTACTTTTCAGCGAACTGACACAGCCCAAAAAAGAAGTTCAAAGGATGTTAGCACTGCCTTCGCAGAGATCGGGGTCAAATTAACTTGAATTTGATCAACCCTTGCTTAGCAAACTCTACGGCCCCTGTCTTAGAGTCAATTGACTTAGACTCAGATATAGAGACATCAAGAATTTCTAACAGAGCCTTATACTTTTCAGCCACATCCCTGTCGGCGATCACTATGTCGTCGCCGAGAAGGGCATACTTTCGAAAAGGTGCCTTTCTCCCTGGGTAAACTAACCACGCAGCCAGCCACACCATAAAATTCAGTGATAGGCTGAGGAGGGCCCAAGAGCCGTAATATCCAAGGGGTTGCCCCGCAGCAAAGTGAATGTATCTCGCTTTATTTAATAATGGGCGATGAGTCCAAAACACGTTACACCACAAGGTCCCCTTAACAACGCATAATGCCAAGGCTCGTCCGAATAGGCGCGTAAATAACGCCGTTAAGACTACCTCCGGCCACCTATCTGTCGCAGATGAGAGGTCTAGAGAGAAAACATCGAAGGGCTTAAATCTGCTAAGACGGTGGATTGGACGATTGAAAGTTCCATCAGTGGGAATACGGGATAAGACCCGCATAGCCCAATTATGCACAGGATGCAAGAGCCGCTGCCGTACATAGTTACCTATAGCAAACAGACGACGCTTACCAGCCCCTGATAGGGTGCAAGTCAAGCGACCGGGGCGAGGATTTAGGAGTCCTAAATGATTTAGGATCTCCGATAAGATAGGCTCCACCATTGACTGGTAAGAGTCTAAACCCTCCCAAGCAGCGCGAGTATTATAACTATAGTCTAAAGGATATAACACCCTTTTTTTTCGTCCACAACATACCCGGATGCCATTCTTCTGCCCTATGATAAAATAACCTCGCCGACAAGGCGAACGCCGCCAACTCGTACTTCAATGAAGTAAATACAGTTGGTTCGGGTTTCGGTACTTTCCAGTACCTACGGTCGTCATTAGGCAGAGTCTTCCATGTCGGTTTCCAAGATATCCCTTTAAACAGAGGGATCTCATAAATCCAAGGCAGATATATACGCTGAAGGTGAGTCAAATTATCTTTTATCAGTCCCAACAGAGACTTTATCTGGGGCATATTCTGCTGAGGTTGCGAAATAGAATCAAACGTTGCCTTGCTAACCCGCTTGGCAAGAGGAATGACCCTACATACACTAAACCACGAGAGAGAAACCCGGACCAATCTATTTCCTCTATCACCACGTTTCATGATAATGAAGCGATGATGTTTCGGAATAATAGTTGGAATCCCTGCTCGACTAAGACTTACGTTGACTGCGGACTTGCCTACAATCACAGACGATCCAGCATAGTACTGCTGCAAATGAACAGCACACTGCTTGAGGTACAATGAAGTAAATAACAAGCCCGACTTACGGAATTCAAAACTACGAAAGACCTTCGCGCAATAACTAGAGAGCAAACAGCTCCTTCCAATGTCAGATAACCAGTAGCAGCCAGGAAGATTCTAATCAGGAACCCTCTTAACTGCCCCGTATGTTCAAACATACGGCGCCAAGAGACCTGAGGGAGACTTTCTGTAAAATTGCTAAACAAATATAATTTAATTTCTTTCTTTACATTCTTTTAAAATTAGAAAGAGATTTCATAACCCTTCCCAACCATCGAACGGCTATTTGTACAACTACATAGTTGTCTTGGCCCCAAGCTCATATGCACCGGAACTTGTCAGTGCAAGGGAAGGCGTCTAGGAACACTAGATCAACGAAACCCATCCGCCTCAGTTGGGTTCCATTTTAGAGTTGTACTGGTTTTATTGCGGATTAACCGTCAACCAACCAATGTGCTCGTGACAAGACACGTGGCCACAGATTGCTCTGTCGCTCACCGCGCCTGGAGGGTTGTTATGCCCCCCCCAGCCGAGGAATGAATCACTCGGATGGTGCCAATCAAACGGGCAAAAGCCACTAAAGGAAAATCAGTCTCTCTCGCAGTCGCTCGAGCAACAATTAAATAAGGAAGATTCGTTCCCGCAGCAACAGTCTAACATCTTAATAGAAGCGCACTAATTACATTCCAAAGCTGGTTCCCCTCATTATGATTCTCTCGTTCGGGAGACTCTCGATATCCGCTGCTCCGGTTTGTGATAGCAGCCTGGGATGGGAGGAGCCTGTCTCCCAACTTTCCGCAGGCAAAGAATGAACTCTGAGCCGGAGCCTGGTCATAGTAGCTGGGCTCTTCTATTAGTTCTTGGCTTCTGCGCGAGGGCATGTGTGAAGCATATAGCAGATAGTGATTTTTTCTCTTTTCCCGTCCTTCCGCTTCGACCTTCCTCATTCCATCGTAGAGACTTCGCCATTCATAAGAGACCATGAATCTTCCGCACATACCGGACAAGTGGAGCGGAGCAGCACCAGCCAATTGAAGCTCTTCCAGGACAGGCAAGAAAGAGATAGAAGAGAAAGAGATAGAAGCGAAGAGAAAGGAATCCCGACCATCTCTCAGCATCAAGTCTAAGACACCCTTCCTCTCAATCAAGTGCCTGCCCGAAACCATTCATTCCTCTCTCCCCCACTAGTAGGACTAGGACCTCCACTCGCTGGGCATGAAAAGAAGATGCCTCTGACCTTGATATACAATATATATGATCTTATGAAGATCTTCTAGTCTCAGTAGCGGGACTACCATGTTCTCGCACTATCCGCGCTCGGCTCTGATCTTGGGGAAGCACTTCCTCTCCCCGCTACGCACCTATGGCTTCGTTCACTATGGATGGTACCATTGACTCGGAGGACTCACGAAGTCGAGAGAGAGAGACTTCTGATTAATGTGACTTAGCTATGCGTCACGGTCCTTGCTTGAGTCCGCCTCACTGGTCATAGCCTCTTCGGGGGCATCAATCATCCCTCTGGTCTCGCACTCCCGTTCGGTCGATTGAATGTAGGTCTCGGTGCCATTGAGTCGCTTTCCCATTGTCACCGGATGAACCAATGAACACTCGGATCTCCCGTAGTAGATCGGGATCCTCCCTCGCCAGAGTTTACTAGCGAGAAAGTCTCCGCGTCACAAGAACTCCAACTTCGCGTCAGCTATTCTTCACGTCAAGTTCGTTCGCTCGCTCGTCACCCCAGATCCTTGGTACCACATTAGGTTTTACCATTCTTTCCCACAGTGCTCAAATCAGACTTCTTTCTGCCATGCATAGTAGAAAAGAGTACTTTGATTAGGAACGAGGGTACCGACGTAGAATTCGAACCTTTGACTTTTGCTTTAACTTCCATCGAGAGTAATGCTGCACGGGGCTAGTTCACAATAAAGCTCACTTACTCTTTAATCACTTATTAAAGATCCCACCAAGACCCAGTACTTATTAAAGATCCCACCAGGACCCAGAGCACCATTCGAACCTACGAACCTCAACCTCGCATGGCATCGACGAAACTTTGCCTTGTACGTCTAGGTCTTCCCATTACTTACTTTATCTATAATGAACGGTAACGTAAGGACTCCGGGCTCCGATACCAGCTAAACCACTTACGATGCAGAAGAGAGCTAGGACACAAAAGAACTCTCTTCGCTTCACAGAGACCTAGTCTAGTCAACCTTAGTATAGAAGAAGGCCCCTCCCTCCATTAGAGCTACCAGAGGTCTAATCCTTTCACCCATCCCTTCTGATCTTGACACACACTACTAGGCTAGGATAGGAGCGCTACTATCCACCTACGCGACCACTACTCTTTAGAAGAGAGTTCGAGATCGAACCACTTGGGATAGACATTTGCTCCTCGGCTCCAATCCCCACCCTTATACTAGTAAGCACAAAACTACTTATACAGTCTTAGCGTAAGCACAAAACTACTTATACAGTCTTAGCAGCGGCACTTACACATAGCAAGCACCTTTCATTGCAGCTGGGCTTCCTTCATTGCTTAGATAGAGAAGCACCTTTCATTGATTCCAAACCAGTAACTGCCCGTAAGAGAAGAATAACTTAATATTCGGCCTATACGAACAATAAAGAAAGAGAATCGAATCCATGCTTACACAGAAGACAAAAATGAGACAGCCATCAACCACTTCTGTCCTAAGATAGCACACACTCCATTAGAAGAAAGAACTCCAGTTCCAGACGATAGGAATGAATGCCTATCACGACGAGCCCCTAGCCCAGCCCTCCTTGGCTCCCACTTTATGAACCACTTGTACACGTAAGGCAAGAAGAGAGATGCCTGTGAAGCCACACTGCCCCAAATTCCATTCAGAGTCAAAAAGAGCACCCTTCGGTCGGGCACTACTCACTGTCTTGTCCAAGCAGCACAGCACACAAATGAATGAGCCAACAGGCAGAGGAATGAAAGCAGCTACACCACGCTTACGTCGGATACTTGTACCACACATTTATCTGTCACGCAGAGGCTCTCACTCAAAACAGAAAACATCCAAGCATATCCGATCCCATAGCCAGTTCAACTCCATTCCCATCAAGAAAGCTACCCTTCACCACCATTCAAGTCAGATCGCTTCACCACCAGTGAAGTCACATACTGATAGATAGTTCCATCCAGAGTGGTCGGGACTTACAACCTTTCCTATAACACTAACTCTTCCTTTCAAGAAAAGAACGGGGGTCAAGTTTAGTGATACTAAACCTCAGGGAGACCAGGAAGTAATAAGCCATAAGCACGCCGTTGAACCGATCCCACGTCCATTACAGCACAGCACCTCAATTCGGGCCTTGAACTCAAGCAGTCCCATTAAATCCATAGGACTAGACTGACTTTAATATATGAGCCTAGGACTCCTCATACCACTTACTCACTTCAGTCAGCCCCAACACCATACTCTTAAGTAGTCCATGCCATACTAGCCCTTCCACACATGTGACCCGACGAACTAAGAGCCACCATTTCCAAGACCCTATAGTACGATCTCACACTCCTATGATAAATTAGTAGGTAGTACCTTAACCAACAGAAGATAAATAGTACAGAGAAAGTAGGGGAGCCAGGGATCAAGCAAGAGTAGAAAGTAGAGATTCTCAGATTATAGAGAATCAGAGGAAAAAGAGGCCTGGCGTTATACAGAGCTAGAACAGAGATCTCAACATCTAGGACCTTGGAAGAAAGACTGAAGCTACATCGTACGAATCCAAAGCAGTTCAGATAAAAAAGTACAGCCCAGCCACTACCAAGCTGACATAGATCCCGTACCAGAGAGTGACACGTGAGCCTTCTCTTATCCGCTCTTCCAATTGAGATCATAGGCACACGAAAAACGGACACTGCGCCGAGGACCGGAAGAGACCTTCCCTTGAAACTCACACTCTCTCCCATGCTACACAGATAGACACGGCACCACCTGAGAAACTCCACTAACTATCACAAGAGTTCGAGACCATTAACTCCATCACCGGTCTAAACACAGAAAGGGGCAAAAGTCAAGAGCTACCATTCCTATTATATACTTTCTTTTTTATCCCGAACTTGAAACATAGTCCTTAGCTGAAGTCCACCATAGAGAATCTCAACCCAAGACAGAGCAACCAACTGAAGACAGGCCAGCAGTCTTCAACTAAACCGCCCCAGTTAGAGATAAAAAACCAGTCAGAGCGGAGATTCCTTCCTCATTAGCAGAGACAGTCCACTTCCTTGAGCCTGAGAACAACCCACTCCTAGCAACCATTCACTGACCAGAGACAAGTCATTAGTCGGGACAGACCAGACAATTAGTAGGGACCCAGAAGAGAGATAGAAAGAGAGACCTCCCCCCAATAGTCCACCAGTACAAATCCCTATGAACGAGCCAGCGATGCGGTTCCATTGAATGCCCCAGCGAGGCGGAACGGAGTGGAGCTGAGCCAAATAGGCAGCACACCCTGCGTAGCGGAATGCGGTAGAAGGCGTCTAGCGGCACTCCGTAATTAAAAGGCTCTTTAATCACAAGATGTAATTAAATGGCAACTTAATCACAAGGTGTAATTAAATGGCAACTTAATCACAAGGTGTAATTAAGTAGTGGTTTAATTACATGAAGTGAGAAAAACGACTTTCTCTTACAATAGTAGAAGCGCAGCTCCACGAGCAATTGAGAGCTTTAGGGCAGAATTGGGGACGAGAAGAGGGTGGGCCCTACTCTTGATGGGGACGGATTTCTTGGAGGAGTCGGCACCCATCCCTCTCAACCAGCTTCGGACTCCCGGTTCAGTCGCTGCTATCGGACCCCAGGACTAGGGCAGGCCTCTTTTTTCAGCTTGGACTCGGAACCAGGAACTCTTCACTATGAACCCTAGCCCTTCAGTCCCTATTTAGCAGTGGCAAGAACTGCACTCGTAAGCATCACTGACGACCGGTCACATGGGCCCACACCATCTATAGTAGTCACCCGGCCCAGCCTAGCCTCTAAGCAGGACTTCTGACCTGGCCTAGGCGGATGTAGTGGATCCAAAGCAGCAGACATCGGAGACATAGGGTAGCAGCTGGCGCGTGGAGAGCATAGGTAGGCGTCTACTACTTCTGAATGAAATGAACTCATCTATGCTCTTGCCTCGATCACTACTTCTGAATGAAATGAATGGTTGCTGAATGAGACTTTCAATGATTGGTTGCTTCTGAATGAAATGAACTCATCTATTGCTTTATGATACTATAGTAGCACCTAACCTACCGTGCCCTCGTTCCTCTATCTATCTTCTGATCGAATAGACCTAGAGCACGAAGAAATGAGTGAGTTTACTTTGGTCTAACTACTTCAGCGACATCAGAAGTGACGCAAAGGAGTTCGCGAACCGTCTATGCGGAGGAGAGGGGAGCATCAATCTTTTCCCAGGCATCAGATAGAGCAAGCCTGGCATTCCAATCTGAGCCGCGTCATTCTCATTCGCTCCTTGCATTCTAATCCGAGTGGAGTCTAAGCTATCGAGCTCTGCTATTCGATCCGGGAAAAAGGCTCCAACGTCCGCGAGACCTGACCGAACCATCTTCATAGAGCGGAAGTCAGTAGTTAATTCTGATAACCTAGGTCCCGAAGAGAGAAGTTAGTCGGGGCGACTCATTGCCACCAGCTCAAGATCAATCCATGGAGTTCCCCACAGTCAGTCCAAAGCGCTTTACCAATCGAAGAAGAGCCTACCGAGTTTAACTGGAATGGCAAGAATGGCAAGATAGATTAAAGTGGTGCTTGCTGACCTGACAGGCTACTTGATCAGGAATGGAGCTTGCTTAATAGTGGACTTAAGTCTCCGTCATGGGTGGGAATGGAAGGCAGCACTCAAGGTGCGGAGCAAGCTACCATGCAGGCTTGAAAGGTGCGGTACGTAGCGCGCAACTATAAGGGAAGCACCAGGTGGAGGTGGAATAGCTGCAGAGGCGGAAGAAGAGTGGGTCTCCTACACCACAGCTGCTAATGTGAGAGCAACGTTGGAAGAGGGGAGCTAACTCCTAATTAACTATTCATGCCCACCAGCGAACGAGCAAAACGAAGCTCATTCATTAGATAGACGAGCCTACCTTTGAAATAGATAGACGAGCCAGCAAGCGGAATGAAATGGAGCGCGCAGTCGCCAACCTCAGGAACTATGTTGCTTAGCCAGCGAACTATATAAAATAGAAGTGGAGCGAGTTCCAGTTCCATTTCCATTCATGAGCCTACCTTTGAAATGTTGCTTAGCCAGCGAGAACACCGAGCTCATGGGCTTCCGTAATCTAAGTCATCGGTCGGCTCTGCGGCCGCGCTTCACTTGTCGGCTCGTCTGTCCTCCACGCATGTCGCTGCTCGCTTCACTTATCAATATGATCTTCGGCGGGAAATCCCAATCTTGAAATATGATCTGAGGCGGGACAGACCTTATATTTATTAGCAATCAATATAGATAGATATGAGATGAGCGAAGGTAGGACCAAAGAAAGGCAATCCGGTTCAATTCCCGTCCAGAGCCCACCGGACAAGTGGAGCGGAGCTATTAGCGGCAGAATAATGAAACTATCATGAATCACTGTCCCCCGGTCCCCTTGCACCACTGTCACTCGTAACCATGACTAGGCACCTTGGAGGCAGTGCTTGTCATGATGGGCACCCCGGTTATCTTTTCTTCAGGTATGGGCCAGAGTTTCTAGCCAAGATCCGCTATCGTCTAGCTAAGATACTTATCCGATCTCAACTATCAATCGGTATGGTTGACCCTGGTTGGAGTAGATAGGAATGGGTGCACAAGAACTAGGGCAGGGATCCGAGACCGTGGGACAGCGACCTACGTAGCAATAGCTGTCGTCCGACTTCGCGTCTATGGTACGGCAATCACTACTCTTTCAGTCTGTCAAAAGAATCAAGTTCTAGATTCAAGTGAGAGAAGAAAGAATGCAAAGCTGAGAGTAGAGTGAGAATGGAGCTTGAAAGTGGACTTCTCATACCAATCTCAATCTCAGATCATTATTAGATGTTTATATGTTAAGTCTATAGCATCAACTATTCGGGAGCGGAATTTGACTGCTATCAGATGGCCTGAGCTAATCTATTCGATGGGGAGGGGTTCGATTCGCTTCTTGAGGGCTACTATAACCTTGGAAAGAGAGCGCAGTCAAGTGGTAGGGGCGGGACGAAGCTCCTCCTTTACGGGTGACTGGTTCGCTATTGATCTTCCTTGACTCATTCGCACCTTTCTTTTATAGAGAAAAGGAGTGGGACGGGACGTTATATTATATTAACAAAGAAAAAGCACTCGCGGAAGACGCCCAGTCAAAGCAACTCGTAGTCAGAGGCCGTCCCTCTCCTCAATAAATAACGAGGGAGCCTCTCGGGCCTTTCTCCCGCTCACACTTTCTACAAAGGTAGGGGAATCCCACGCCGCCTACTTATTGATCTTCGTACGCGACCCGCTAGCATGGAATTGGGAATTAGCCGTGGAGGGGCTAGACCTAAACTCAAAGGAGGGGGCGAACACAAACAAAAGAAGAAGGAGAGAGTCAGGAAGAGAAGTCAGATCGAAAGAGAGAGGACTCGCCACCTACTTCAGAGTGGAGCAGTCGAAACCTCTCCCGCTCGCCTCTTCTGCTCGCTCCCATGATCTGGAATGGTTTCCTTCGGCCTCTTCGCTCCTCCGGCCGGGTCATCAAGACGCACTGCATCTGAAGCTATTTAGTTTCAGACCTTGATCCTGGCAATGCCCATGAAGCGAAACCCTTGACAAGTGTAGAGAGCTGGGGGGAGAATGAGTACAGCTAGCGGGGCTAACCGAGGACGCTGACGCTTACCTTCATCTCTCGGTCTGACCTTCATCTCTCGTAGCGGGCTTAGCAAGTTATGGTCTAGTTATTCGGCACTCGCTCCAATGTAGGCTTGAACGAGAGGTTAGAGAGATTAGCTTGAGCATCAAAATAGAGCATAGTTCCAGGTCCAATCCACTCCTCCCCGTGGAGCACTGAATCTCGCCCGCCTCTCCCTTGTTGAATTAGCCCGCCTATAGATAGAGCCTTCTCTCCCCGGCCCGCCTATATATTCTTGCTCGGTCTCTGCTCTCTTTGGTTCCCGGAAAAGCAACTGCCCCCGTAGGAACGTGACGTAAAGCTCAAAGAATTGACCGTAGGCTATCTAATCCGTACCCCTCCCAGCTAACATAACCGTAGATCGGGGAAAGAAAGCGTAGATCGGGATCCTATCTCTATGACGTACTCCTACTTTGAGTCTTTCCCTAATTAGCGCTCTCTACCTTTGGACTCCGCCGCTCCGCATCTTCGCTCCTTGCCCTTCCTTTACTTCCTGAGACCTGGGGTAGGAGTCCCACAGCCCCTTCAAAGAATCTTGCTTGATCGTACGCTATGGAGGGCTCTGCCGATAATGTTTGGAACTGGAGCTCATGCGAAGTCGACGCGGCGCATCTCTACCGGTCTCTACTGGAGCGAAGGACAGTGAGGGGTGAGAAGTATAGGCAAGGAAGACACTCGCTATGTCACCTGCTCCCGGTTAGGGCAGAATGATTTGAATATATAGTCTGAGTTAGATAGTGAATAGGACCCGGCTTGCGTGGGAAAGAACTTCGAGTCATGCGCATCAAGTACTCGGGAGCGGATGTTTCAGAAGTCAAGTACTTATTCTATCTGCTGGCCTGGCTTGGGAGCTAGGTGCTCGGCTGTCTCATAAGGAAAGTCTCGAAGGGCACCGAACTGCTATCGGGAGCGACAAAGATGAGTACGTGGGTTGGGCAAGAGCAAGCGGACAGGGAGAGTCCTCCAAGATGCGGAGCGTAGAAGCGAAGGAATTGAATTCCAAGAAGAGCAGAACTTCCATTAAGAAAGAAGATGAGAGAGCGAGAATAGAGTTCGCAAAAGACCTCTTCTCATACCGATTCATCTTCGAAAGCATGGTAGTTCAAGGCAAGATCAGTGAGTTGAGAAAGAACTCTCCTTCTCATTTCAATTCAGACCATTCGAATGAGCCGGCTCGCTTGACCACGGGAGTTCATTGGACTCTATTGGTACGGTGGAGAACTACCTTAGCGTCAGTGACGCATGCGCAGAAATTTGTGACTATACCGGGAGTCTTCTATAAGCAGTAGTAAAGTAGGAAGCAGTAGGACGTCAAGCAGCGGTGGAAGTGGGCGGAGGACAAGACGAATAGGAAAGGAAGTATGAGAGCGAGGAGAGCACGAATGCGAAGTCGAGAGCAGGACTGGAAGTTGGGCGAAAGTCTTCTATCGGGCAGTGGAAGTCAGGAAATACTGCATGCAAGTAGGGCCAGTCGTAGGAAGAGGGTGAGGATCAGGCGGCATAGGAATCCGGGAATATTGGTGCGTAGCATGGCGTAGCGACCTACGTAGGTGACTACTACTAGCGACATAGAAATAGGAAGCAAGAGCCTGCGTGGAGGGGAAGTTGGTTGTCCGGGAAGTTCTTTCAAGAGTTCAAGGACTATGAGTGGAAAGCGTTCTTGTTTGTAGAAGGTGGGTAGCGGAAGCAAGCGAGAGTCTCTTTGCTTCTATCTGATCTTGATTGATTGTGGAAGGGAAGCGGGGAGCCCGTACTGGGGACGCCATTCCTTATTTGTAGGGCCTGGGGGTAGCCTTCTATACTTGATAGAATCTCTTTCCTCTCTGCTTATCAGTCCTCTCTGTGGTAATCTGGTTGAAGGGAGCCGGTGAGATTAGGAGCGAGGGTCCCGGTCTCCTCTAGGTCCCTCTTGTGATCCCGGTCCCATTCCTTTAGTCGCTATGACCGCTTCAATGAAAATAGGTTTCGCCGATCCGGACACTTCGATCTGGGGTAGGCATTTCTATGTCTCTGCTGAACTGAGAGATATGGTTCACTGCTTCGCACCTACGGCTCTGCCCTTATAAAGCTATGCTTCGCTCCACCAGGCCATCAGATAGCAGATAGAATAAGTACTGAAGAACCTTTGTTGCCATCTGCTCCCGAGTACGAGATGCTATTGAGCGCATGACTATGATACTCTTCCTTCGACTTCGCTTATAATGAGAGATGAGAAAGACTCCCCCGAATTTACAGCTATTTTGCGTCGCTGCACTCGTTCCAGTGACTACGGGAGCTACTTATCTTATGACTGCAGTTGAGTTCTCGAAGTTCAGTTCTCTCAGGCTCATGCATCTATTCATCAAGAAAGATCGGCACTCCTGACATTGAAAGTTGGGGAGTACGGTCCAATCTAACTCCCATCATGCTTCCTCCTGCCTATCCTCTGCTTCCACTGATCTGCCTATTACCCCTATCCCCACCAATGGCTCCGATAGCTCTTCGTACCCACATCCAAGAGATCAATTGAATCCGACTCCGAGCAAAGAGTGAAACGACGTGGAAGGTCTGAAGCATCCCCACATAGAACGAATAAAGAATTTACGCGAAGAATCAAGGACTACAATAAGCTCTAGAGTAGCAGAGCTCTATTGGGAGTTCTCCACCTCCAGGTCCCCTTATCTTGGTTATCTTCCCGCTCTTTCTTATCTGGCTCCGATAGCAGACCAGCTTTGCTGCTTTCTTCTTATGGGATCCCGGGTAGAGCTTCTTTCTCACTAGAAGTTCATTTCGTTCTCTTCTTTCTATCTCTCGACTTCGCTCGTGCTCTCTTCATTTCATATGAATAGTTGAGAGTTTACGTTGACTAAGATCATAACAAGAATTGGACCATAGCTAAATGAACTAATGGTTCGCTGGCACACTTTCTTTCTCTTCTTTCATCGACTTAGCCCGGTGAGACTCAAGCCAGGAATCTCTCCCGGATCGAATAGAACGAGAGAAGTGAGTGGCCCGGATCGAATCGTAGAGCAGAGATGCTGGATTGGTCAGATGGGCAGTCAAATGATGATTCATTCCTATTTATTCAAGGAATGGGGCAGTTCGTAGAGGAAAGGAGCGTGAGATGCTTTGTCGAGGCGAGGTTCAGTGAAGCGGGCTATAGTCGAAGAAGCTAGGCGAGTGCCAACAATGAGATGAGATGTGAGATGAGAGTCAGTGCGCATAAGTGCCCAATTGAGTGCTTCATTTGAAGACTCTTTCGACTGGCGCTTGAGTGCTTCCGCTCTTTCAAGAGATTTCACAAGTGTAAATATTATTGACGTCGAAAAGAACAATCAAGAGCACGATAGCTTTTGCGTTTTGCCCTCTCAGCGGACTGAAACCATTGTGCGGGTCTCCTTCGATCGGAACTGATCTGCTAGTCGGCTTCGCTGGTCGTAAGTAAGGGAGAGGGACGTTGGCTGGAAGGAGGATTCAGGAAGGATTAACTAGGAACTCGTCACCAGTAGGAGGAGGCACTATGAATTCGGTTCTGTAGTGTAGCCCGACGGAGCCATTCATTCATTCGGTCTTCTCTCGACTTCGCTTTCTTCTCGACTTACTTCGCGACTTCGCATCTTGACAAAGCTTCTTCTTTTCTTTCGTAGAACTTGATCTTCTCTTTTCTCTTACATAAGATTCTTGCTTCGTGATCTTAGTGAGAGCAAGGGGAGAGGAGCAAACGAGAGCGCAAAGAAGGGAGAAAGAGATGAAAGGGCAGAATTGACCGCAAGAGTGAATCTTCCCATCTATCTCGCCTATCAAATATGAATTAGCTCCGGCATGTCCGAATTGTGAATGCATCTTCAGCTTCGGCACCTAGGGTCGCGATGCTACGGTGAGCCCACTGGACTTGAGGAGCCGGAGCACTTTCATCGGTCCCTTCTTTCGGACGTCTACCTTTCTTTCCGAGACTACTTCTACTTGTCCTCAGATCCCTTCGCCAATAGGAAGGAGTTTGACGTAGCAGAGTGAGCATCTGCAGCTCTTGCCGTCAGCTTTGGCCTATCCAACGATGGCACCTTTCATTCGATCCGCACCGCTGGGGGATCTCATTCTGCTCTAGTCGCAGGAACGAGTAACTCCGACCGTCCTTATGCACCTCGCACTCTGCTTCCCTGGCTCTCGGTCCAATGAGCGATCGGAAGCATAGGCAGGCAGAGCACGCCCCTCTTTCATCTATATCTTTCTTTCAGGACATATGCCTGGTAAAAGAAAAGACAGAAAACACACAGAACCAAATGAAAGGTACAGAGCGACAGGAGAATCGAGAAAGCACTGAAGAGGATCTTTCGTAGTTTTGAATCCAGAGGAGTGAACGACAGCAACGGAAGACCACAGGAGTCAACTGAAGAGGAGTGAACGACAGGTACTGAATTGAATGGAAGACCAGACGAGTGAAGGGCAGGCAGCAGAGGAGTCAACTGCAGACGACAGCAATGGAAGACCAGAGGAGTGAATCGAAGAGGAGTCAATGCCAGAGCGAACGACAGAAAAGAACAGATGACAGCAACGGAAGACCAGAGGAGTCAACTGCAGATGCACCGAAAGAGAAGGCAGCACAGGTAGAGAGTACAGAAAGAGAGGAGTCAATGGCATTTAGAGTTGGGGTTGGGGTTTTTCATTTGAAGAGAAAGTTTCATTAGAAGAAAGATCATATAGAAATATATCCGTATCAGCTTCGCTGTTCAGGGTCGGGGTTGGGGATTCCAGTAGAGGGGATTGAAGGTTGGGGCTTGCTGAGGGTTTGTAGATTGCTGGATTGCTGGATTGGCAGTTGTCGATTGAGAGTGATGAGTTTCCTTTCGTTGAGTGGCAGTTGTCGATTCCAGGATTTCTCTTTTGAATTGATGTATTTGAGTTGAGTAACCTAGGGTTGTCGATTCCTGTACCTAGGGTTGTCGATTCCTGTATTGAAGGTTGATCTGGGGATGTCGATTTAGAGATTGGGTAATTGATCTGTGTTTGTCGATTGTTCGTTCGTAGATTGAAGGGTTTGAGTTGATGAGTAACCTCTGGTTTCTCGTTTGTCGATTGATAGATTGAATATAGTATAGAAAGATCTAAGAATGAGCGTATAGAAAGAAAGAAGACTGAGCGTATAGTATAGAAAGAAAGAAGAAGTCAGAAGGAACGGAGAGAGATGCTTTTCCTAGTAAAAGGTGCCTTTGGATTCGAAAGGACTTGCAAACTTAGCTCTCAAGGGCTTGGCTATATTTTAGCTGGGCTGGAATATGGGTATTCCCACAAGGGATTCCTTCCTAAATGAGTTCCGCCGACGGTGATGAAAGGCGTCGTTGAGGAGATGAGATTACGAGGTGAAGGAGCGAGGTTACGAGCTGGCAGAGACAGAAAGGCCACTGGCTAACGGCCTCTCGCCTTTTGTTCCACTAGCTGTCTTGTTCGCTAGGAAAGAAAAGTGTTTTATCCGCTGGGAAAGGAGAAGGATATCCACCAGCTGAAAGAGGGGTAAAGAAAGGGTTTAAACCTATGATAAGAAGAGGATTTGGGGAGGACAGGTCTAACACCAGCCAAAGGAGATGGATAAGAGAGAGTTTAGCTAAAAGCCGGTCTTTGGCAAAGAGAAGATGGGCTTCCGGTCGGCAGTGGTTGGAGAATCGATAGCTGTCCCTCTTTTATCGTTAGAGAAAGGAGAGTTTTAAGAGCCCTCATGAAACGATAAAAATTGCTTCCCTGAGTCTCACTGACCTTCACCCTGAGCGGCGTTCACAAGACTCTGCTGAATCGCACTACCCATGAGTGCTTTGCCAACTCTCTGGATATCCAACTTGCCATCGTGGGCTCCCCTCGGGAATGGCCTTTACCGCTTTCTATGGTAATCCTGATACATTGGAGAGGTTATGAAAGAAAGGAATAATGCACCCAAAGCCAATCCCAGGGAAGAGCCACGGCAGACCCAAGCACGCACCCCATACCCCCATACCCACGCGCACCAGACCAATCCCCATATTCCAGTACACCTTAACGAGAAGAAGAAGACAGACTCGCATCGCTAAGACTCTTTCCCGATTCGACTACTACACTACACTACAACCTTAAGACTGCGCTCCGAGGCCGCTTTTAACGCTGACACTGCTCCCCCTCGATGTTTCGCTCACCCGTGAGTTGCGAAAATGGTTAGGTCTCCTACGAAAGACTTAAAGGAAGAGAACTTTTCAAGGGAAGATTCGAGAAAGCTACCAAACTCTACATGTCGGATAAGGTAGGTCTAATCAATCAGTGGATTCAAAGCTGCTTTCTTAGAATTTGGACAAGCCAAAAAACATTAATAGGTTGCTGGTGAGCCTTCTTACCAAGCTGTCTTTCCATGTCCGTGTGCGAAGTTCGGACTTGACTCCGCTCCGAGAGAGCTATACGTCCTTCGGACCCGTACTCTGTGGACTGTGCGTCCCTTGTTTCATGGGTCAAGCTTTTGGTCCAAGCCTCAAGACCATGTGAAAGCTGTCATTAATAGAGTGCTCATCTCTTCGATCTCTTTCTGTCTGCTCTCAATGAGAACATGTCCGGACCGGGCTATTAATTAAATAGAAATCCCGTTAGTGAAGTCAACCTAGGAGTTGACAACGACTAAGCTTTTTTTCTTGACACTAGTCTGAGCCTTTATATATAAAATTAAAGACACCTTGTCTTCTTTCCTCATTTTCAAAGAGAATTACTTGCTTGGGACTGGCGATGATTTGCTTTCAGGCGTTGGTTACACTGACCTAGCGCCTCTCAAAGCAGCTATCTTAAATGCATAGAAAGCTGTTTGATGCCTAGCTAAGTTGAGTGCTTTCGCGCCTTGCGTGCTTAGACAATAAGTAAGGGAAGATGCGATTGCAACTGATCGAACCACAGGCACAGGAATGAGAGCTCAAGCATAACCGACCTATAGAATTGGGAGGAAGACTCTCTAATCTACGGAACCACAAGAGGGGCTGCTAAGCTGTCTACTTTTGTACTAGAGTACGGGAAGATATAGAGCAGTAGGGATCTATTCTTTACTTTACTACAGTAAGGGTAGTTCTTTTTTCAATAGAATAAAAAAGACACAAGTGCGCTTCCTTCGCTAATGAATGAGATAAGGCTTAAGCTAAGCTCCCAGTCCAGTCGTTAAAAAATTGGATGTTAGTGCGGGTACCTTCCCTTTTTCAGAGCTTCCTGGTTCGATAAGTTTGTTTATAAGTGTTAGCACACGCAGGGGATCTAAATGAAAACCAAGAAAGAACTCGACTGCTGCCATCCGGCTTCTCGGTTAGTGTGGTGCTTGCCTCTTCTTCTCTTACTATAAGAGAGAAAAGGTAGAATCTAGTATAGGAGGAGGGAAGTATACTATTCCTATACTTGAAATCGGGGTTTCCGTTAGTGCTAGTGCTGGTCCATTTCCCTAGAGGAGGTTTTCTTTTAGGTTAGCGCTTGCAGGTTCAATCTCTGTTACTATAAGAGATGCTGAAAATCAGTCTTTCTACCTTTCTCTATACTAGAGCATACGGGAATCACACTTGACTTTATAGACAACCGGGGCATCAGCGTACTTCACGGCTAACTGAAGCCAATGCAGATAATTCCTTTTCCTAATGAAAGACGATAGGGAGACTCCTATGTGCGAATTCACATAAATGTGGTTGACCGGCAGCAGCCTTCACTAAAGAAATTCTAGCTGCTCAAGCACCATCGGACTGAGATCAATCTGCTCTAAGACTGTGTTTAAGCAGTTCTTGCAACTCATACCTACGCAGCTACAGACAGATCCAGACCTGTTCTATAAGAGCGAAACCTAAGATCCCGCGTCGGATTGATCTGACTCCAGCGCCACCCCCACGAAATCTTTTTCTTTGCTTCTTCTATGCCAAAATTCCAAGTTTCTTTCTTTCTCCAAGTCTTTGACTTTTCCCTTTTTCTAGGTTTGCTTATTGACCTACTGGTTGTTGGGTCTTATTCCCCCATATGATCTGGGAGAGCCTCTTCTTCGTAAGAAAGCAAGGGCGAAAGGTAGGCTCAGGGATGGAAGCCAAAACAAACAAAGCGAAAGAAAACGGCATTCTAGGAGAGGACTTGGAATGTCTAATTTTCTGGTAAGAATCGCCATTCGTAAGCGCTGAAGCAGGAAGATCTGATCGCTACCCCTGAGAGGGGGTCTTTTCCGAGCAAGAAAAGCAATCCCTCCTCCCTGATCCTCAGGTGAGAATACGCTCTTTCATTCAAAAGTCAATAGAAAGGGGCGCAGGCTTTGGAATCGTTAGCAAGTGACATCCGAAATCAAGTCTTTTTAGTCTTACCGATTTCTGTTGATTTGATGTATTGTTGGCATTTTCACATTATATAGAAGTAGGGGTGGAGTTCACAACTCTTGTTCAAGCTGCGTTGGTCTTCTCATAATAGCATAGATAGGTAAAAGATCAAAAGAAAAGAATCTGGTTGAGGAGCCTATATAGTATATAATCAGCATCTTACTCTTCACCGGCAAGCTCAGCAAGGAGAAAAAAGCCTCTCACTACTCTTTATCTTAATGGGCAAGGAACTTCTTTCACAACCGAGTCTGGTTCTTGTGACTAGTGTCCAACCTTCCTCCAACAATTTATCCAGTAGCGGCTACGAGAGCAGTAAGAGCGGGAACTGAGACTGCACCAGTCAAGTCATCAGTGACGGCCTATTCTCTAGCTGCTGATTCACGTGCACAAGCTAACCAGCCCTTCTTTCAGTTTCATGTCCGCAAATCGGATTCTAACTGTTAGGAATCTCTATTGTCTTCTGCATAGTAAGAGACGATCGGACAGAATCCTCCATCAACAGACATTCCAAAGACCATGACTTGCGCACCAGACCTGTACTTGCTTGCTCTGATCTTGCGAAGAATGCTTTTTCTAATCCTCAGTGCTTGTAAGCCTTCACATCTAACTGTAAGCGCTCTTCCATTATTGGAATCCCCGCTTTTCTTTCCTATTGGGATACCTTTCTTCTATACGCTATTTGGCTTGTTAGGAAAGCCAGAAAGAAATCCCCGTCTCCAAGTCCTGAATAAAAAATCCCCCAGGTGCGAAACGTGTGGGCAGTAAAGGTTTCTAGCCTTCGAGAAGGGTACCCACTGGATAGGTGAGACGTTAGTCGAATTGGCGAAGAGCTGCCTAAACTAAAGTAATATTGGGAAGGGGCATAGCCAATTAACATATTCTTTCTAGATGCGAATCTAGGATATGTTAAGTACCCAGGGCGGAGTTACGTCACTTAAAGGCGTGGTGGACAAGGGCGGAAAAACCCGCAGAGCAAGATGGTCAAGGAGATCTGAGTATCCGTAATTATATATCAATAATCATTCAAAAGTTTTTTAAATCAATTTGTTGTAAATGACATAGCGTTCCTGACGTACTGGAGTTATAACATTTGAATTTCTCTTACATTCCACGTTCCCGAAATGGATCCTATCAAATATTTCACATTTTCGATGATCATCTCTATTTTAGGTATTCGGGGAATCCTCCTTAATAGACGAAATATTCCTATTATGTCAATGCCAATTGAATCAATGTTATTAGCTGTGAATTTGAACTTTTTGGTATTTTCCGTTTCTTCGGATGATATGATGGGTCAATTATTTGCTTCATTGGTTCCAACGGTGGCATTGGGGCAATGCTGCTATTGGGTTAGCCATTTTCGTTATGACTTTTCGAGTCCGAGGGACTATTGCTGTAGAATTTCTTAATAGCATTCAAGGTTAAACATGACTCCTAGAGAATTACCAAAATACGAAGTTCTCTTCTCCTTTTGTTCTCTTCTTTCTTTTTGATTTTCACTTTGTTGGCAGGGTCAGAGCCTTTCTCGCTGGGCGAACGCATCCGATTCAAAAGTCCTTTCCTAAACCACTTCCCGTTCAGTTGCTGAAAGATAAAGATAAGCTTTCTAAATGAGATTGAGTTCCACGAAGATGCAGGCTAGAAAGATGTTATTTGCTGCTATTCTATCTATTTGTGCATTAAGTTCGAAGAAAATCTCAATCTATAATGAAGAAATAATATACGCTCGTTGTTTTATAGGTTTTATCATATTCAGTCGGAAGAGTTTAGGTAAGACTTTCAAAGTGACTCTCGACGGGAGAATCCAGGCTATTCAGGA
>JBBMJZ010000082.1:2355564-2380322 GCA_037833815.1 Zingiber zerumbet | reverse complement strand
CAACCGATTGAGCTCGCCCGAAGGGCGAGGGGGATTTACGAGGAAGATAGAGCTCGCTTTACTGTAATTTGTTGGTAAGAGTAAATGGCCTAAAGCCATTTACGCAACTATACTGGTAATTATCCGCTGTGGGCCGAATGCAATAATATTTGAGGGATCGCACGTAATTTAGGGTCAGATCAGTATACTGAATAGCCATTCACGGCTGTTGCTGACGCATCTGACGATGGCTCGCTTTACCGTAATTTAGGGGCGAAGAGCTGAACGTCAGGGAAGGGTTAGAAATGTATCGTAGTTTTGAATCCATAAAATACTGCTGATGGGGATCGGGTAATCTGCTTGAGAGTTTTTGTATTGTATTTGTATTGTAGTTTTGTTAGGGGCGATCTGACTTCCCCCATGGGCAGAAATGTATCGTAGTTTTGAATAGCCATTCACGCTGTAATCTGCTGCGGTGTGATAACGACGCGCTCGACTAATAGAGGACTGGTGCGATGTAGGGCGAGAGAAAAAGCACTCAAAAAAAGACACAGAAAAAGCACTAAAAAAAAATGTTATGATTCTCTTTTCATATTATCGAAACGCACTGATATGACGATGACAAAGCAGAGTGCGAGTTAGACTCTTTTCATATTCTCTTTGAGTGACGAGAGAGTGATCGGATAAGAGGAGTGAACTAAGCATATTCCGTTCGAGTTAGACTGACGGCTGAAAAGCCCTTCATTTGCGATGAGGCCTCTCACTCGATAAATGGAATTCGAAAGTGCTAAAACCACTCTTTAAATGGCATTGCTTCGTCTCTTTCGATTCTCTTTTCCTCCCATCGTCCAAAAGAGCCAGCGGTGGAAAAGCACTACTATCCCCCTCTGACCCAAAATGCTAGACGTCCCACTACCACTACTATCCACTTTCCTTCGATGTCTAGCCAACGAAAAGACCTGTCTAGCCAACTCTCCGCTTTCCTTCCTTTCATTAGGATTCTGTCTACGACCTTTTTCACTTCTTGGCAAAAGAATGTGTGCTACTCCAAATGAAAATGATATGTTTTGGTTGCCCTTCAGGGTGCTTCCATAAAATCAATGCGCGGGCGACCCCAACGACGAACCATTGACGGAGGAAGCGCCATACTCCTCTAACGGTGACTTGATGGTTGACCCATTCCTAGATGTACTTCTCATAGCTTAATAGCTTCTATTTTCATTGCTGTCGACGGTGAAAAAGACCACTTTTCAGTGCTTTCGTTATAGTGAAAAGAGAAGAATCACTCTGTCTTTCGTTTAAGTGTAAGTGTACAAGACTCGAGCAAGGCACTCCTGAGAAGGGCATTTCCGGAATTGCAAAGTGCGAAAAGAGAAGATGAAAAGAGAATCGAGTCACTTTCCTAAGGGTTGTTGTTCAACCGTTTATGCACTGCTGCATAAAGGTTGTTTCATTCATCTTCCCTTCCCTGTTCCCAGTAGAGAGAAAGAGAGTTCATTCCCGGTGAGTGAATTCAGTACGCTCTTGATAGAGGATAAGCGGAACCAGTCGAGCGAGAGAGCCATTAGCAGTAAGTAATAGGATTGGGGAGCGAGAAAGCCGGCAAGCTATTTACGCTCTAAAGGAAAGAAAGGTCAACCCCTCTTTCAGCTGCATATGATAATGAAGAGTATCGAGGCAAAGACTCATGAAATGAAAGGAAGCGTCAATAAAAAAGAAAAGCACAATTAAGTCGCACAGCCTCATTTGAACTTCTCAGATTCTCTTTCGAATTCGATTTCAAGAGGGAAGGTGGCACTTTCAATGCTTTGTTCACTCCTCTTCTTGTTGCTACTTTCAAGAGAATCATAAATGAGTCACTTTGCAATGCCACTCGATAAAGCAATTGTGAGGGCTGTGCCTTTCGATAATATGACTTCAGAATCTGTTAAGAGTGTATTTTCCGTCTTTGCAATTCCTTTTATCGAGGGCCGAGGAACGACGGGCTCACTGAAATGTGGCGAACTCGAGTCGGAAAGCTTTTCGCGCCCGGCCTCTTCCTGTACCAATCACTCTATTAGAAAGGAGACAGAGGAACTCCACTACGCAAACCTTCCTGATTCACTCCACTCGCATTCGTCCATGAATGGATGGATTTACTAACTGCTTCGTCGCTTGACTCTGATCATAGTCTTCAATATGGAAACCCTTTTTCGAACCGTGAGCTACCTTCACTCCGACCACGGAATATGATTCTCGCTTGATGAAATCGGTTGAACGGGACTCTTTCTTATTATCAAAGGCACTCGCCCCATTCTTGAGTTCGAACCGGATCTCATGGAGTAGCAAGATGAGCTGTTAGGCACGAAAGCAAGTATAGCCTCTTTTCGGGGACAAGTGTAATGGCACCGGATATGCCACCAAAGGCTGCAAGGGCTTCCGTTCAGGCTGAGGCTAGACCAGTAGCTTCAACCAACGGAGCAACGAAGCCGGTTGCTAGGAGCGAAAATAGACTGGAATCAGAACCAAGGAAAGCGCAGTGGAAGTCGTTATGAGAGAAAAAGAGATCCCGCTCACTCGTTTGCGTAGTCCAATAGCATGCATAATCCCTGTGCCAGTTGATTGCATTAAGAATCAGTTAGCTTACTCTAACCATTCAATCAATAAGGCATCAGCACTTCGTCCCTTTACCGATCGCTTTCGCTCGTGCCATTCTCGTCCCTTTACCGTTCGAAGGCTTTCGTGAGTCCTGGCTTTGCGGATGGAAGGGAATGCCTTTCGACATTGACTACGGCCCTCTGAGGCTCGATTTAGGACTCTTTGGACATGCGTGACTATTTGGACGCTCTACTTGGCCATCTCGATTTGCTTGACTGTCCTACCGGACTACCTCACCTGGATCGATTTCACGGCCCATTGGAAGGTTGGCACGTCCTCGGGTCTATTCGTAGAGGGGACTTCGGTGCGTTTGGCATCTCTCCGTTCTTTCCTTCTGGCTCGAGGGCTCTACGGCCTTCTGTGGTCGAGTGCCTTCGAGGGTCTCTCTGTGCACTCGTTGTATTGTTGATTTTGTTTGGCTCTCGCCCCAGCGAAAGGGGGCCCTCTCACGGGCCTGATTGGTTATAGTAGGGAATCGAATAGAGGAAGGAAGTGGTGCGCTTCTACTGGCGAATCCTATCTTTCCTTGACTTCCTGGCTTAGGGCACTCCGGAAAGGTTAGAAGAGGAAGCCTGAAAGAATAGAAGCACTACTCCTCTTTATCGGCACTTTCTACTATCAAGAAGGGAGAGAACCTGGCAAAACCAGGAAGATAGGAAGATTCATCTGGTCTGTCGAGCTTTACTATAGAAAGCTATCGGGCCTCAGAAGGGACCTGCGTACGAGGATAGAAATCGAGCGGTCCGATCACGCCTCTTTGAATCCCCTCCCTGAACTCAAGACTTGCTTAGATCGTTTTATAGTAAGGGAGATTGTAAGAAATGTATCAACGTTTTGAATAGAACTTATCTTCCGGGCACGCTGTAATCTGCTGAAAGGGTAGATCTTTCTCCTGAATAGCCATTCACGCTGTAATCCGCTCTGGCCCCGTCTATAGCCGTTAGTCTAACATGGGAATTTCTTTGGGGAAATACCATGACGACTCCAAACATTTACGACAAAATACTGCTGATGGTGAGCGACAGCGACGTGAAAGGTACGAGCGACAGCGACGTGAAAAGGTAAACTCAACACTCCTATCTAGCTTCCTCCTCAAAAGCTACCCGAAACATCTTTTCTGGCTGACAACTGCCCCTAGCTCGATTGCTTAACTCATCCAATAAGACGACTAATAGCTGGAATCAGAGTCTTGAGATGAAAGGAAAGGCTTGCACACCATCACTGACTGGCTTGCTTCCCTTCCCGAACTAACAGAAGTCAATTCTTAAAGTATGACAGTCAGTCCAAAAAGATATGATCAGAAAGAAGATCTAGAGATTCGGAGAGCGATGCAGCCCATCAACCGAGGAAAGAACTACTGCCTGACCTAGTAATCATTCTCAGATCGAGAAGGTAAAGATAAGCGCATTCGCCAAGCTTTCGCTTGTGTTTTGTTCACAGCGTTCAGTCTAAGAGTGATATGTCCTACTTGACTTTCTTTTTATTCATTATGACCCGGGCTCACTCGCTGCCCTAACCCATAACGTGCCTTCAGTCCCTTTAGAGCTAAGTCCACCCGAATGGGAAAGTAAGAAAGAGCGGAGCCGTGAAAAGAGCAGCTACGATTCCTCAAAGACTAGCAAGGCTTACTCTAACAGCGGGAAGAGCAGATAAGAGAAGAGCTCCATGTGACTAGACTCATTCCGTAGCAACTTTGTAACAAGGTATGCAATAGCAGCTTCTTCTGTAAGAGCAAAAAAAAGCTCCGTCTCAATCTCCTACCGGGTCTACGCCCTCTTTGTTTTAGCCATGGGCGATTGTGAAAAAGAGAGTACCTAACCCCCCTTCTACCTATCCCGACTTCGCTACATTTCCTTCTTCCAGTTTCTGAACAGCATTGAAGTTCGAATTGCCTGTGCTTGCAGGACACACTGATTGATCGATCCTAGTTCTTCGTCGGTTAATACTAATAGGTGGAGAGGTAGCATACTGATCTCTACACTCTGCAAGGTGGCACTGCATCATTAGAGTGAGTGAGCACCCTTCTTCGATTGCGAGCAATTCTGCCGTCCGGAGCTGGCACGTTGGTTCCAGACCTGATTTCGACTTCCAAGACAGCTTGAAGGTTGAGTGACTGGGGCAGATTGTAGACAGAAATCCATACCGGAGTCTGATACGAAGTTGTGCGTCAGTGGTTGTATCGCAGTTATATGCATCCGCATATGGTGATCTTTCTTGCGTAAGACATGCAATTGGAAGTGGAATGAAGATAATTTCTCATCTGGTTTCATTTCAATGGTAGCTCGATTTTAACCTACTTCTCATCTCTGGCCTGATCCTAACCCCTGTAACGAAAAGAGAAGATGTGAACCCCGTCGTTACCTCGGGCCTCATCTCTGTCTCCTTAATATGAATATGGCACTGCACTGAGAGGTCTTGACGATAAGCCTTTCTTTTTCACCACTCAGCCTCATGTCCCATGAAGATATGAAACCCTTATGGTAGCCATTCCATTGAAGGTGCGAGAAGGGGAGCTAGACCATAAGCAATCGTCCTTATCTCAACCCTTGCTTCTGCTGTTCTTTCGTAGGCTCTTCTTGCTTCAGCTTCATAAGTAGTTTTGTTTTGCTGCGCTTCTGCTACTCTTTTTCCTGTCTCCCGAGCGCTAATTATAGTAAGTGGTCTCCCCACTCTGATTCCAATTCTCACTCTTCTTCCCTTACACCTAGAAGGGCATATGAATCTTCCCGTACTCATAAAGAGTATATCATATCTTTCAACTCTTGCTGGGGAAAGAGGGCTGAGTTCATACGCTTTCTGGGTGAAGATCAGTATGTGCACTAGTAATCTTAATATATCTTCTTCGACCTTTATCAGCTTAAGGAAGGCATGGGCCAGTCTCAGTCGGTTTAGCGGTCTCTTTATCGATTATGTCTTTCTTTCCCCCTCTTCTATGTAAGATAGAAAGGAGCGAATGATAATGACGCGGTCCTCTCACGGTCCTGTTAGCAAGTAAAGGAAAGTCTTCCCTTTCTGTAGCGTACTCAAAAGGTACTAAGCCTTCCCCTTGGCCTCTTCCTCGTACGCAGCTGAGATAGATCCGAAGGGACCTCCTCGAGTCGATTACGTCGCAGGCCCTTTAGCCCAATAGAAGTAGCGAAGGGGCTCGTTAACACAACTTTCCGAGCCCCGGGAACAGACTATGGCTAGTTTTGCCGGTTCAGATTGATCGAAGCTCTAAGACGAGTTCACTTTTCTCTAAGTCATTTCAGCCCGGACCGCACGTCTTCTTCCGATGAATAGAATCAGAGACGTAAGAACGCACCTCTTCTCAGTCCTTTCACTCCTTCATTGATCGAAAACGTCTTCTTAATATAGCTAGCTAACATGAGTCAGATATGGTATTTAGAAAACGAAAGGTCATCGGAAAGAGAGTGAATGAAACGTAAGGGCAACCACGTCCCGTACAAAGGCCCTCCACTTAGCATTTGCTTGCTGTAGAGCTGAGGGATCTTTCTCTTACAGTAGCTCTTCGCCAATCGACTATCGTCTCACCTATCCATATCCAGTGGGTACCCTTCGCCTTTTAAAAAGTTCAAAGAATTGAACTTTTGGCTCAGCTCTTCGCCAATCGACTATCGTCTCACCGTGGGTACCCTTCCCTTACGTTCAGCTCTTCGCCAGTCGACTATCGTCTCACGTTATATGATAATCCTTCGCCTTTTCGGCTCAGCTCTTCAAATACTGCTGATGGTTTTTTAGGCGACTATCGTCTCACCTTATCCACGATAATCCTTCGCCTTTCGGCTCAGCTCTTCGCCCCTCGTTTTGTTGCTCGGATTCGAGAGATGGCCTTTCAATACAATAGACCTTCGGGGGAAGATAAGACAGACGCAACACTCATCCCGATGCGAGACAGCAGATGATGTGGGAGGTGTCCAAGGAAGAGAATACAAGAAAAAGAGATCAGCAACTTTGACTTAGCCCCGCGCTCCGAAGGGCATTGCTTTCGGTGCAATCCATATCTCTTCCCCTGCTTCTTCTTTTCTAAAAGCCCTGGCTGGTTCGGTACAGCTTGCTGGTTCGGCAGTTCGAAGCTCAGACGTGGCTGGTTCGGTTACACGTTCCGTTCCTCGAAAGGGAGGGAGGATAAGTCCCCACGAAAGACCCCTCCTAGCTTATAAGTCTAGCAAGCATCCCGCTTTGAATGAAAAAAAGCGCCAAAGCCTTAATTAAAAGGTAACTGATGCAAAGAAGGAGACCGATTGCTTCTGTCTTATATGGAATTCCATTTTATTCCATAGCCTTTGACTATAAAGGGATATTAACTCACTCTAATAGATATTTATGCAGTTTATTACAATAGGTACTTTACTACGCTATTGTAAGCTGGTGATCAGCGGGTGAATGGAAGACTAAGGACCCACGTCAGGGTTCCTTCTAAATAAAGAAATGTCAATCGAGCTCATCAAGCAATTAAAAGAAAGAACTTTGACTTGAGAATGCATAACCGGCTGGCTGCTTCTCTGGCTACGCTAGCATCAATCGTTCAAACCCTGCATCAAAGAACTGAGTCTTTCGTTGTGGAAAGAAAGGATGCCCCGGGCACCATTTGGCGAGATCAGGAAAATTCTATATCACGGGTCCCGACAATATCCAATGTTCCAAATTAAGCTAGATCTTTGCCCAGATTTCTTTATTAAAAAAAGAAAAAGGTGGAATCTATCTTCCTTATTCAAAGAATAAAGGGTCCTCGTCTCGTTCTGTTCTGCCTTATAGGCTAGGCGGCTCTATTCTATCGGAATAATGTTTTCTCGCACAGCGCTTCTGCCCCTGGGCATTGATTGGGGACGAAAGCAAACACTTCTCCTCTCCCCCACCGAAAGGGATCCCATGCCTCCCCTCCAACACTTTATGGCCGCTTCTTCCTATGGTATCGGAGGCGACGGACGTACTACCTTCTTTTCTGTCGCATGATGCTAACAAAACCGAAACCCCGGACGGCACTCTGTCTTGTGTGCTCAGAGGAACTCCAACGTACAACGTAACTTAGTCTTTCACACTCCATAGCTCTAGCTCTAAGACGGGGATTTGGTTATTAACCCGAAGAGGTGCCCGTGTACGGAGTCCCTACGACTTACCCTACACTACTCACTGTTGACAGCTTCCGCGGAGCAAGGACTGCTAGCCCTCCGAAATGAATCGATCGCTACCGTAGACAATTGAATTGCTACGACGGAACTGGTACCCTAACTGTAGAATGCACTGCTTCTCCTCTCTTTTCTTAAGCACTTCTGTCTCTTCCCTCTGTCCTCCGGTGTAGAAATACCGTCATGTAATGGAACTCGTCACTTCTTCTTCTTCAATTGACATTGCCTTGAAGAGCCTAATAGTTGATACCTCTCTCGAGAGTAACCTGGGGTGGAATAAAGAAATTACCCAACTCAACCATCGATGTTGATGGAGGTTAGCTTCTGGATCTATCTATCCTCGGGAAAGCAGTTCCTCATCGGCGGAGAACTACGATAATAACGAATCTCCTGTGATCCCGAAGACCTACTCAATGTTCTCCCTTTGCTACTGATGGTATTAGCACTACCTTGCTTCTGATCTCTCTGCTAGAACTCTACAGGAGGCCTAAAGTCCTTTCCTTAGTGCAATGAGGTCCTTGCCTTACTAATTTACTATCTATTTAGGATAACTGACCCTTCCTTCATACAGGGGAAGTTTTCCTATCCTCGAGGAACTTTCGCTAGACTCAGTCGCTTCCTTCTTTCTTCGCCCCAGCAGGAAGAAGGAATCACCACCATGTCAAGATTGGCCTCCGGGCTATCTCTTTTGGTAAAAAACCGAAAGATCATACCTTACGAGGAGTTCGCAGGGGAATCATTCATCACCCCAATTGGTCCGAGAACACCCTGCCCGCCACCCATGTGCCTTTCCCAACTCGGCCTTCTTAGTGAAGGAAAGATGGGGGTGGAGATGCGGAGAGGGATTACTTTCCGAAGGAATGCTTACCGAAGCGAAATGTTAACTACTTGAATACGAAGACCGGTGGGATTGAAAGTCTCTAAGTACCAAAAGCCTTTGAAACTATCTCAAATGGGTTGATACCTTCGCCCACCGCAACTCTTGTTTTGCTGCTTAAAGAGAGGTTTATTTACCTGCCGACGCTGGGGAAGGCTCGTCGAGACTTCCATGCCATCTTTGGCTCTTCTCTTTTCAGCTTTGACATGACATTAGAATACGTACATTGATTCATAACCTTGGGCATTGCACGAATCCCCTCTTTCGGAATAGAATAGAGCGGGCCCACGGAGCAGTCAAAGCCCTAACCTCATCCCTTCCCTGAGCGCCCTAACGTACTCAACTTCTCATGCCTTAGGCTAGGCCCACACGCCTCATGCCTCGCATACTCACGTTCTCCTGCTTCCCAACGCTTACTTACGCTACCATGCCTACCTGCTCCTCCTGCTCCACACCCACTACTGCTACCACTCACTATTGCTCTACTCACCACGCTCTACTTGCTAGTTTGCTTTTCTTCGGCACAAACATCAAAACGCTCTTAAGTAAGGAAATGAAAACTCCAGAGTGACTATTAAGCGGAAAGCCAAGCATTAGTACCAGTAGTTAGAGTTAGAAAAGGAGCAAGTAAAGAGAGGTTGAGCTAGTGCACTGAACACTTTATTATTACCACGAGTCAAATGGTGCACAATGAAGACCAACCCGCGAGCTACCCTCTCAAATCTTCATTAAAGAGTCGAGCGACTCTTACTAAACGAAACTGAATTCGTCCGGAAAGAGAAAATTGTTCTACACAGAGTGAGTGCTTAAATGTTGGATTTTTTGATCATCTATCTTGCTTGAGAAATGACGTCAGTGATAGAAAGAATCTATCAGTACGCTAATCTTCACAGTTTCCATTTTCGATTGAGAAAGCGGCAGGCCAGCTCTACAGTAGTGCCTTGCGAGGTCTCCGAGCCGCCTCGTTCGCCTAAGATCCTAGAGGACTCCGGAATAAATCATCTTTGACTACTTTCTTTTTAGTAGGGGAGAATAAGTTAAATTAAATTACGTATATATATGATAAGACTCAGTCCATTTCAGCCCTATTTATTTAATAAGGCACGATGGGAAATCTCTTTTTTGAGTCTATTAAGCTCTCGTCTAAGGTGCGGACGGATAGTTCCATTCCAGTCATGTCAGTGAGGCCAGGAGATTCAGTTAGAAGGGCGGATAAGCCAGTGAAAGTGAATGGCTAGCGGGTCAACCCTAATTCAACAAATGTAAGCTTTGTCCCCACTACTAAAGAGAAGAAGGCACTTTCCCTGCTTGGTCGGCCATAAAGAAGGGAGGTTTATCCTCACTCGATCGACCTCAGCCATTTGGCCGGCGGGAAGGTGCGAAGACGAGGGGAAGTTCTCTCACTGCCTGCTCCTTCCAAATCCAAGGTAGGATAGAAAGTGAATTAGAGATTCTCTTTCGGTCTTAGTTCCAGTCTGGCTGATCATGCTCGGCAGACCAGCTTCCCATAATTCATGGTGTGCGAAGATCTACTGTACTTTCCCCTACTAGCATGCTATAGCCCAAAAATAATAGAATAATCTCTATAGCTGAATCTAACCCCTTGGAACATAGCATAGCCCTTTCTAGAGGAGCGAGTTTTCGAGCTGGTCTTAGAAAGCCCCCGTCGCTAGATCTATAGCCCCTTTTTCTAAGCCCGCTTTTGCAGAACTCTTGGGACTCAGATTCTGTACCTAGTACAGTCAATCAGAAGCTTAGACTATGTATGGATGTAGCTTACCCGCAAAGAAGAATTACAGGAATAGGAGGAAAGAACTTGCTCCTTTCACTTCCCTAGCTGTAGATCGAGCAGGGCGTACGAGCGAACCAGCGTATGCGAGCTAGCGATTCCCAAGTGATCGTTAATAGATAGAGGTTGCTTTAGTTCTCCCGGGAAAGATGCCAATCTGCTTAGTGTTCAGTGTACCTTTCGATAAGAGGATGGCCTCGAATGCGCTCTTAGTGGTACTTCTTTTTTCACGCTCTCGAGATGCGAGATGAGCGCTCACTTTTTTCATGCTACCGCTGAACTTAGATATGGGATAGATGTCGGCATTTCCGCTCTTAGGTGCGTAGCCACAGTTTGCAAGTCTCCCCTGTCCGGAATCCGCCTCTTTAGCCCTCAAAGGCCTTCACGGGCTTACTTAGTGCTTGTGCTAAGGAATACGGTAAGGAAGGGAAACTCAGGCAGCTAAGCCACTACACTAGTACGAAGGAGCAAGCAGAGGCCCCCGTTCTATCCACTAACCATGTCAAAAAATGATGGGTGGAATGGCGCGGCGCTGTAGTGTAGGAACCGGGCGGATTCGAACCGACGAATAGAAGTTTTGCAGACTCATGCCTTAGCCACTTGGCTAAGGTTCCCTATCAATTCCATGTCTTTCCCCCTGACTTTGCTTCACAGGGTGAGACCAGGAATAACACAGATGCCGGAATGCTTTTGGGAGGAAGGGCACAAACAAATAGGTGGAGATGGATTTTCATAAAGTCAAACTTGAGAATCTAAGAGTTCTCCCTACCTTTTCCTTTTCCGTGGCGACAATATAAAGAAGCATTTAGGGATTGCTTGGCTAGAAGGGCCGAGCGACAGAAAGATTTTTCTTAGTCTTTTCTATCTAAAGGGAGTTTCGATTCCGCAAAACCTATAGGAGCAATAGACGGAGTTAGTGTAGTATAGCTGTTAGTAAGGCGTAGAGCAGTAGCGGTCAACACTTTTCCTGTTACAGAATCGACTCTGAACGCTGTTCATGGCACGGTGAAAAAGAATAGCGATTGTTGAATCAGTTTGCTATTTCGACTGTGATTGCTCTTGTGAAGCTCTGAGGTGAGGATTCTAAACCTTTAGGAGTGAAGGCAAGATCCGACTTTCAATCGAGTGAATAGCAGGCTTGTAGTTGAATCGAGATTGGCGATTAGTACAAGATCGAAAATCTATCTCTTTATTGCAGCTCGTGCTTTAAAGCGAACGAATGGAACTAAAGGAATGATTGTTGACTAGACTTATACGATATTACCTCTGATTCCTATATGCTTTAATAGAGAGAATATCCCAGCTAGAATAGCTATAGGATATAGGAGAGACTAGGGAATGATTGGCCTTAGCGATTCTTCACTCCGTGTTCATAGCTAACCAAGAGTGAGCTTATTCAAGCGGATAAGATAACGGCGGACAAGGCGACAACAGCAGATAGGCTTAGAGCTTCTACGCTACGAACACACCGGATATTGATAAGAGCGCTTACTCTTCTTGCAGCGGAGTCGTTCACAAGAGAAAGACCTTTCGCCGAAGCAGAAGCGCCTGATCCCACTGGATCTGAGATACATATATTTTTGATCTTGCCTTCTTTACATGTCCTTGACATATGTCTTTTTCCCCTCCCACTCGATCTACTGAGATCTAATGCTTTCTTTGCGTACTATTGCTTCTTCTTTGGACGACCCCCCTGAAGCGGCCGATTCCCTACATTTATCTAGCTTGGCTATCGCTTGTCGGTGAATCAAAGAGTCCTTTTTTCGAGCCATTGATTTAGCTTTCAAATTATTCCCACAAAGCCACAACAGTAGATCTTTGATTCGGTTGAGGCAGAACCAATAGTTGCATCCGTGAAAGAACACCAGCAGCGAGACTAGTGCCAGCATCCCGTAGCATTGATCAAGCAGCGAAGGAAGAGCCCGATAGTCCAGTAGCCATTGATCTTGTCGATCCACCCGGCGGAGGAAAAAGAAAGGATCTTGGGATAGAAATAGCTATTTGACCGAAGGGATCCAAACCAGCTATACTAGAAAGGTTTTTAAAAAAGACAGTTTATCCACCTGAAGCAAAGGCAGGTTGCTTAAAACAGCATACCTGTAATATCGAAATCGTGATCAAGATCCGTATACGAGGCTATAAGCACGAGAGCAAGCACCAATAGCAACGGAAAGTATATCCAGTAGTAGATCCAGAGATGGATCTTCTGTTAGGTTCTTCTTAGTAGCAGCCGGCTACCTTTTACTTAACTCTGCAATCTCTTCTTTCAATCCAGCAGTGGAGATAGATACGGAGGCTGATGCATTTGACCGAGTAGAGACGGCAGTGGAAGCAGCAATCCCTTGCATCCTGGAGGAGAGAAGCCTGAAGTAAATTGGGCCCGCAGGTCTTGAAAAGAGTCCAATCTTCTCTTTCTCTCAATAGTATAGAGGCATCAGTCGACTCTGTGGATTCTGTTTATTCCCTTTCTTCCGAATATCGATCCTTTCGTCAAATCATGTCTACCCCGTCTGCTGATGTAAAGATTGGGCGTGGGAGAGGTGAATTCGACGAAAGAAACTCTCCGCGCGATCATCTTCTGAGGCCCCTCACACTGCCGGCAGACAGATGCCAGTTCTGCTGATCAAAGCTTCGTTTGATCGGAATCACTGGAGAGGTCGGGTGCTTACATACTATCAAAAGATTGGGCAGAACTTTTTCTTTCAGACTAGAAAAAAAAAGACTGAATGAATCTTTATCTGGGAAGGCATGATTGGGAGCTAGCTCGAAATCCGAGAAATCCGGACTCCGAATAACCTATGAGTGAGCCGAGCGATCACCATGAGCACCGAGCCACCTGTCCTCCACCTGACTGACTAGCTTATTCTATCGACGGCTACGAAAGCATGGACTAAGCTTTGCTTATGACCACGCTTGTTGACCATGCATGTGTTTGATCCCCTCGACCAGACCTTGCCCGAGGTCACCGAAGTACGCGAGCTGAACTTAGCCCTCTTCCCATTATACTTCTTCTTTAGGAACGGACGGATCTAGTTCAACATGTTAACCGAGCAACAACAAGAAAAAACCCTATTCTATTGGCGTGAGAAAGAGCAGGATATGTTGGTTCGAGAGAAAGGGGATCCGTTGGTTAGGCGTCCGCCGGGGATTGGGGTGCTTCTGTTCCATATTCCTTATTATTTGATTCGGTTGGATTCCGCCGATGGAGAATCGGTATCTCTTTCTGCGTCTTCGGCTGGGGATGCGGCTTCGATAAATGTGGTTTCGGGACACTTCGGGGGAAAAGGAATTTCTTGGTTCAGATGGGAATGCGTCTGTTGTATCGGATAGTTCCTCCGGAGCAGACTTAGCAGACTAACCTGGGATAATAGCCGTCTCCGTATAAGGCTGAATCAAGACTCGTGTTCACATACGTAATTCCTTGAGTGGAATGCCCCCCAACCTTGACAAGCCATACCTCTCACCAAAGCGGACATAGGTCGGAAAACATGGAGGGTTGAACGGACCTATCCACGTCACGGTACCCCGTTCGAACAATCACGCAATCTGGGCTTCGATCACGCTACCATCTAATCTAGTTTGGCAGTCCAAACAAACAAGTCTCAACTGGGCGCTACACCAGTCACCGGGGCATCGGTTATCCAACCTCCCCCGCATAGGATAGTAATAATAGAACTTCGTAGCATTAGAAAGGTGCGAAGCCTTGAAGCAATCAATTGTACAGGTGCGGGAATAAGCCAATAGCAACTGTTGTGCCTGTCTGTTTAAGGGAATAGGTAAAGGGGTAAGGTTTTTGGCTCGCTCTTGTACAGTTTCTGAACTTTTTTGGTCTTTCCGTTTACAGGTTGATGAACGAGCTCCTACTCAACATATGATTGCCGGCTGGGGAATGCCTATTTGAACTAGCGACTAGCTTCTTTGTCTTTGTAATGTATTGAAGTGGAGGCAATAGATTCTTCTTGTTCATCAACCGATTCTGAAACCAAAGAAGAGTAGGTTCCCCTAAGTAGTTGGAGGCGTCTTCTTTTTCTTTGAACTCAAAAACTATTGAACTTGAATTCTTCCTGTGAGTGAATCCTATCAACTAGACTCTTCCGAAATATAGTATAGAAAGAAAAGAAAAAAAAGAGATTCGTCTTGCCGGGTCTTTCTCTTCGCCGGGTGTGATTGATGCGCAGAAGAAGTTCTGTTCTCCCATGCTTTCTGTTTGTTGGTCAACAACCAACCACAGCTCTCTATAGTAAAAAAACAAGTCCTACAGGAAGGACTGTATTGTATGAATGTTAGTTCTCAAAAATCAAAGATGCTTTTTATAGTGCAACTAGTGCAGGAACATCCCATAATACCTTTTGTATTGTTTCTTTGTACTTTTATTATACTGGAGAGTACTTATTTGACTCTAAAGGTGTCAAATATAGGGAGGGTACTTTATAATTGAACAAAAGGCGAGGCCCTTAGCGATAGGGGGAAAGAAGAGTGGGCGGGCTTCTTTCGCTTTTTTATTTAGCTTAATTAGGAGAGAGATTTTGGGTGCTGAACCAGATAAAGGTATCTCCGTTGGTTTACTTCCAGCGGGCTCAAAAGTAGCTGTCAGTGAGAGATGGAATAACATATTCATAAGAGAGTCTTAGTAGACCCCAAAGCAAGGAAAGAGGCAATGAAATTGTTGAATGCATTACATGCTTAGTTTATATATAACCTCGGTCGCAAGCCGGTACCTTTATAATTCTCCCTTGCTTAGCTCGAAAAAAAAAGTACGCTATTCAAAGCATAGAGAAGGCCTGTAGAGGGAGAATTTCCACGATTCTATCATCTGCTTAAGAACCTTAAAAAGACGTCCTATTCGTAAACATATTGAATCTGAATGTGCAGCCTATGTATGATTGATTGGCTTATTTCCAATATTGAGCTTCACAACGCGCTTAGGCCACTACCTATAAGCTTGAACCTCCTCTGACTTAGATGGAGGAGATAGTAAGCAAGACTTTCTACGATTTTTCTTCTCTTATAAAATTGATAGTTATATGAACCTAAAAGCAACCTTTCTCAACTATACGATCCCGCGTTTCTTCCTTCCTGAGCCTTTCGCATGGGAGGGGCTATGATGTTGGCTAAGGAAAGATGTACAATCTTAAGCACATAGTGCCTTTTGTTTCTCTTATGAGATTATTCTTTTGATTATGAAGAAATTCCTTCTTGAGTTCAAAGAATGAAAGAGTTTTTAAGATTGGAAGATAAGCTCATTTTCTTTTGCCTCTGGGTGAACTTGTGTGAACTCTTTGAACATGATCCTATAGTACCAACCTTTCGTCAGGAATGTCGGGACGGGAAGCTAATCTCGTTACCTAATTACTTAAATAAAGAAATAAAGAAGCGAGACCGTTCTAGGTCTAGTCCAACCTTCCCCATTATGGTATGGGATTCGACGAGGGGAGAGTCGGACTTTTTAACATTTGAATTTCTCTTACATTTGTAGCACAGCATGTCGACTTTACCTTTACGGCAGTATCTTATCCTCGAAATGAGGGAAATGTTAAATATCACTTTATTTTACAAAAAAAAGGGTCAATCTCGTTAGACTTGAACAGGATATGATTACTGGAAAGTATGAGCTTACTCATTTGTGGGTCAAAAAAGTGCTAGAGGGCAAATTCACCTTCTTACTTTTTATAGGTTCAAGAATCTCGAGGATGATTATTGGCAAATTTATCTTACTCTCAAAGTTGAAGATGAGCTCATTCTAATCTCACTAGCAAATCTACTAAAAAAGTACGTATTAACTCCAAATGTCTTTCTTGAGCAATCATTCGCCTTCCGTACGGATAAGCAAGCCATCCACTTTTTTGCTGAGATAACAAATTGGTCCAATCTGCGGGTCCTATTTGTTATAGATTTATCTAGATTCATTAATCTTCCTTGTAGAGAGCGGCTTCTGGACAAAATAAAGCCTCTTATCGATGATCAGTTCATACTAAATCTAGTCAAGAGCTTTCTGCATTCGCCGATACTGGACAAGAAAGGGATAAACCGGGCCGACGAAAGAATACCGCCCGTCCGATTTATTCGTCCGGTTTTATTTAACTATTTTTTTGATGAGATAGACAGAAATTTCGTTTCTAAGTTTCCGGACTGGACCTTCGCGCGATTCTATCATCAAATGCTTGTTTTGTTCCAATCGGAACTGGAATTACAGAAGAAGATCTAGTATTTCTACAGAATTCCTTTATGGATGAAGGAGTTCAATTGCATATTCTTAAACCCGGAGATGGGAAGGTGGTTTCTTGTCTTTTTGGGAATCTGTTCGTAAACCAATATGGAAAACCGAGGGTCTCGTCGATGACTTTAGAGGATCCTAAAATATAGGCACTCATGAGTTCGGATTGGGTAGCGTGAAGTAGAAAGTAGTTCAGTTTTACCGGCGGAGTACGAATTTTCTATTTGTTCTTTTTACAAGTGCTGCGACTAAGCATATGTATTAGCATTTCTAGATTGGCTTGGTATTCTGTAGCATCATCGTTTCCTTTGGTGAGGTGATATCGATTGCTTGAGTAATGGGAAGGAGGCTTGTCCCCGAACCGCTCCTTTGACTTTGAAGTTGGGGTTCCAAATCTTTCTTTACTACTTCCTTCATGACAAATGCCAAGAATCGAGCGAATTCGAAAAAAAAAAGGGAGAAATTCCATCGATCAAATGATACAAAGATTTAGCAAGGCCATCGATAACGAAAAGAAAGAAGAGCAAGGGTAGGAATTGAGACTAGGACCTATAGGATCCTCCGAAGAAAAGGCCCTACAACACGAGTGGGATAACGAAGATTCAATTTATCGGAGGAAAGCAAAACTAAACCAGAAGCAAAGAAACCAGAACAAAGAAAGTCAGAAAGTTCAAAGTGCCTTTTCTTAAAAAAGCCTAATTCATATTATATGTTTATGTTACACCGATAGTATATACTTAATGGTCTCCTTCGACGGTAGTTTGCGCCCCAAACTTTTCCCCCTGGAAGAGTTTTTTTCTATTGTCCCGCCCCAGTCTCTTGGTGGTAGTATGGTCGGTTTCTGCCCGACCGTTCTTAGGTTCGAATCCTATCTGGGGAGCTCTCTTCTCTTCTTGATTCTATTAAGTAGCGGAGATGCTTAGAAAATGTGCTTAACTGTGTGTGTAATGCCGACGCCCTAATACCAAAAAAGAACAAGCAGGGCAAGTGGCCATCGCACCACCCAGAAACTAAATGATGATCCCGCACCGGAACACAAGCCCTCGAAGGAATCTATTGCTTACGGGATCCTCCAGTAGGGAAGAATTGACTTGCCCTACTGATTGAAGGGGGGGCAATGTCTTATTAGCACTTAGAATCGATGATTTCCACCCAGGCACTGGAGAAGACTTATGATTGTGAAGGATGCCTTCAATCTAGAGTTCCCTGATGCCCGGAGCAAAATCTCTTAGAATAAAGTGACCTTGGACATTGATTTGAAGAAAACCGTGCCTATCTAACTATCTAACTAAGGCAAAGAAAAGGATTCCCCGACCAATCCCGCCTCTATTAAGAGATCCTGAAAAGAAAAGTTCAAATTAGAAATTCTTTCGATTGACCAGGAAAGATCGGTATGAATCCCTCGAATACGTAGCGCGCATATCGAAGGAAAAACGAGCTTCGAAGGCACGGTCTAGCTCATCCAGATAGACATTCAACAGCCGAGCGGCGAGAGCAGAGCCAGGGGCCAAACCAAGCCAGCTAGGGCAGTGGCTTGACCCGAGGAAATTTATTTAATTTAATTGGTAGCAAGCCACAGGTGGGAATGAATGCTGCTCGCCAAGTTAAAGGAAGAGCTGCTGGTACTAGTTCTACACCGGCCCTTTTGGTATGCGATACCTTGTTACTTCCGTCACCGCCACCGAACCCGAAAGCGAAAGCGCCTGCATCCTCACCTGAAAGAGGAACACAAGCTAAGGCAGGTCAATCAGAGATTCCCAGCTCTCGTCACTATGCCATGCCTTCCGGTTAGCAAGCCTTCCATCATTAATAGGAAAGCCTTCCCTTCTCGCCCAACGGCGTATTAGAGCTATGCGTGAGAAAATGAAAAAATCCCATTCCCTTCAAATTGAGTTTGTGAGGAAAGCCTCACCTCCTAGACAAGATGCAACCGCAAGAGAGAGAAAGTAGAGCTTATGCCTAGGAAAAGCAGCTTTACAGTAGGCATGCTCTTTGCATGTGTGAGTTTGCTGGGTATGAACTCCTATTTTCTACTTACATAATTCCTTCATACTCTTTTTTTTCTCCTCATTCCTTAGCTTCGTTTAGCCTTATGGTGTGGATCTGCTCTTATCTTATTGTAGAGGCTTTTCGATCCACGATTCCCTCTCCGTGTTCAAGGCCCGAAGGGGCAGGAAACATCGACATGGCCCAGAATGTGTTAAGCGCCTTCGGCACTCTGTCTTGTGTGCTCAGACAAACGTCACTTTGTCTTTCACACTCCATAGCTCTAAGACGAGGATGTGCCCGTGGACGGGCGAGCAATCAATGTCATCTTATACAGGAGCCGGAACGAACTGCTTGATGGAGCACTCAAGGGATAGACTTTTCTTTCCTTTACTTTCTAAAAAACCCTTTCTTTCTCGGCCGGGCGATGACTCTTTATCGGAAAGGGGGGCTTACACATTTAGCGGGTCCTTAATGATTGAAAGAAAAAGAAAAGCAGGCTTTCTTTGAAAAAGGAGTACATTAATGCCAAGGGCACCCCAGAATCTCAAGTGATTAGGCGAGGTGTATCTTTTTTCCTCTACGAGTTGCTCCCTTGAGCGCCCTGCTAAAGAAAGACCAGTCACTTCTCCTTCCCCTGCTAATGCTATTGCTACTGTGCTACTACGAATGCTACTTTTTTAAAGCAAAGAGCGTCCCCGCTTCTTCCTCTTCTCCTTCGATACGTGCCTCCTTTCTTCCGGATGAACGAATCAGAAAGTCATTTTCACTGTAGAATTTTCAGCTGTTGGCAAGGAGCTACTCTTTCCCTCCACTCCGGGCTGGCAAGCTTATATCTCTCGATGGCTGCGTCGGATCTTTCCTGAAAGCTGGGGAAGGTGCGAAGCGAACTCATATCGTCGTATACCCAGGGTGCGTAAGCCTTCTGATCCTACTTTGTCGTTTAGATTATGCCAAAAAAAAGAAGGGGAAAATGATCAGATGTAATTTAACATTTTTATGCCAGTTTAGGGCTGAAATTGACTTTCATTCAAAAAGACCGAGAAAACGCTCAACTGGCAGGATTGAACTGTCACTTAAGAGGGAAAAGTGATTGCTTCCAATTTTCCCGACGCATTCACATTGAAGATAATCGGCTGGCTGTGGGCTTGAAGGAAGAGAAGTGGGCAATTCCGCTGTTAGACTTTCCGCTGTTACAAAATAAGCTGTTACAGAAAGAGTAGCAGCTGCAAGAGCTCTCGTCAGCTGTTCGGGATTAACCTAACCTGATTGACCTAATCAACCCAATATGCCCATTTTGAAAGAATAAGGGCTTAAAGCCTAAATTTTTCTAGTCAATCCGTAACTGAAAGCAGGAATGGGAATTAATCCATGTCAACAGTAATCACTAGGTAAATGACTTACTTGAAGAGGCATATTCATATGAACCCGAATGGGATTGATGGACAGATTCCCTTGGAGCAAAGGAGAGATAATGCTAGCAACTTCGAAAGAATGGGAAAGGCAAGGCAATGAAATTATTTCACTAGTCTCAGTCCGATAAATTACAAACCGGGTATCCATTTTAAGATTTAAGAGTATACAAGGGTAGGCCTTTTTGGTAACGGTATCAAGTGATATATGATTTGATTGGATTTGATTTTCCTTTACCAGTGGAGTAATCTCATCTTTTCCTCACTTCATGCTTGAAGGGAAAGGTTAGGACCTGACCTGCTCTTTTAGAATCGCTTCTCCGTTCCAGGGCTCGCCTTCGCTTTTGAAATTATGCTACCTAACTATAATAGTGCGGTAGATAGGAGCCAATACGGGATCCTTTCCATAGTCAGGTCCCCTAGTCGCTTTCCTTGTTTTTCCCTTCCTGGTTGTTTTTAGTTGGAGTTTGTTTCAGTGCTTCTCGCTGCAAGTTTTGTTACACTCCTTTCTGCTACATCCCATAAGCCAGCAGCATCAGTCCCTTTTAGGGAGGGGTCCCGTTATTTTTTTTCTTCCCATGGTTTGGAGGACTATTTCACCAGCGAGTTTGAGTTCCTCGTCTGAGTCTAGGGTTTCCCTTCCCTGATGGCTCGTGATGTGATAAGAGATACTGTTGGCTTAAGACTGGCTGGAGGGGAATTGATACACTCGTAAGGAACTTGATGAAACTATGAACTCCTCAAACAAGGGGACAGCAGAGGAATGCGACTATAGAAAGTCTTACCTGGAACTAAGTCATTTTTAAAAAACTATTCATATATTATAAAATACTCGGGGACTGGCTTAAGGAAGTTGAGTAGGTTAGGCAGATAGTTGTTAAAAGATGTTAGTAGTTTCTCCTGATAGGACAGGACCTACTTGGCTTAGGTTGTTGAAGCGATAAGACCAACAGTGGCAACTGCAAATATTACCATCTCTAGTTATTCGACTATTGATCTCTCTTTTTCTTCCTCGGACAGTAGGGTGGTCGTAGATCAGTTTGAAGGAAAGGCAAATACCGAAACTAACTTGCTTGCAGGCAAGAATAAAGAGCTGGTGGAAGGTGCAGATGAAAGAAAGAAGAATGAATGAATGAGCTCCTGTCGCAATTGCAGAAGAATCTGCTGCTAGTCTTTTAACCACAGACGCTCTTGAGTCAATATCAGCTGTGGTCCTATCAGCTCAACCAGTTGCCGTTTGCGTAGTAAATGGTTTTGGCGGAAAATGACTTTAGTCTTTGAGAGTAAGCTGCTATTAACCTTTGATAGTAAGCTGCTATTAACAAATCGGGTCTGTCTGTAAGCAATTACCTTTCCTGCCTTCCGCTCTCATGGTTGCCTGCTTTTAGGGCCTGCTTTAGAGCTAGCCACACCAAGCCAAGACTGATTAGCTCGAGTGAAGTGCCCCAAGGGCAAGAAAGAGGAAGGTGGGATCTTTTCCTTTAGCTTGGCAGTAGGAATTGTCTAATCAAAAGGTACGTAGTATACGAGTATACCCTAACTGCAGTATTAGAACATCATACGTAAATCGTTATCCGAAAAACAAATGGAGATGGAACTCTTGCAACATCCAATTTACAGAGGAATAGGGAAAAAGCCCGTCAAGATCGTTAACCAGTTGATCGGGACTACTAGTATCTGTCGTGTCATAGAACAAGTACAAAGGGTTCCTTCTTTGCTTTGTTCACATCTGCTCTTTCCAGGACTGGCTATCTCTCTCTCAATCAATGTATTCACGCATCTCGAAAGAGTGAAAATAAGTAGTCCGTCCTTCCAGAGCTTAAATAGCTAGGTTGGGCTTCTTCCTTCAACAGAGGTAATGCTGACTCTTTTCCTTCCTGGTACTTTTGAATAAGGCAAGGCCTTTACCTATTCCCTATCACCTTTCAGTAGAGGAATGAATTCGTCTCAAATCAAAATAATCTGACTCCGCACCTTCGCTCGCTCCATCCGCGCCCTTACAAGAGAAAAGAAAGCAGAAAAGAACAATCGGGAAATCGGTTGTACTACACAAGGACCAACGAGGATGTGAAGGAGGAGTAGGAGTAGCAGGCACTGGTCTTGACCCTTACCCCCAGAAGGAGATCTAAGACCCTTAGGCCAATTAAACTTAATTAGTGGTAGTAGTATGCCTTTCCTGATTACTTATTTTCTGCACTATACCTTTACTGCTTGACAGACTTTATTACTTTATTGCCATTGCCCGCTTTACTGCTTGGAGGAAGAGAATCAGCTGTTACAGACCCGGCTGTGAAAGAAAGCAAGTCTACTGACTTGGCGAAGGACAACTTCCCCTGTTAATGTACGAACAGGGGACTAGAAGAAAGATGCCTACAATCCGATGCTAAAGGAAGCCGTATATCTTGATCTTAAGTATGAAAGGGGCGAAGAGCTGAACGTAAGGGAAGGGGCCCGCCCCTATTAGCGAAATCTGACTTAATAGGAACTGCACTTATACTTGCCTCTATGGCTTCCCTGTATGGCTTGTCTTTCTAGTGGACTGAGAGAGCGATCTCTAATCTAAAGGAAGAAGCAACTCACATACTTAATGTCCGATCTTAGAATGGATGCACAAAATCCACAGCTATGGATATTGAATCCGCCCTAAAAGCTGGGTATTACAAGGAGGGACTTTTTACTGTTAAGAGGTGTCTCTAGCGCGGGGTGTGAGTGAGTTCCTGTGCTTGCAGGTCTAGGATTCTTTCCGTATCGCTTAGCCGGCCCAGCTTTCTCTTTGAAAAGTAGTAAGCGCAGGAGCAGCTGTCGATTCTTCTATCATTCGAGTTTTTTAGTCTTTTAATTACCATTACCCCTCGAACTCAAAGTTTGATACTATATATACTCTCCTCAAGCACCAATAAAGGTCTTTGTCAATCAATGGGAATAAAAGAATTCCCACTCCTCAAAATTACATCAGAAAGATGAGCAAGATAAGGGCGAGATTTGAAATGAAATAGGTAAGAAAAGATTAATAAATAGAAATGAGAAATGAAAGACATAGGAGTCAATCCCCTCGAAGGTAAATGGGCCTACCATCGACAGCTACTCAACTGAGCTCTGGCTCAATTACGACTTATAGGGAGAAAGAACTCCCACTCGATCGAATAGAGAATAAAGGATCTGGTTGGAACTGCAAATAACTCTCTTTACAAAGAGACTGCGGGATCTCAAGCGCTATCTTACCCTAGAACAGCAATTGCGGGAGCGCACCTTAATACTAGATCGCTCTGAACTAAAACTGCAACAGGAGGCTCTAGACAGACAAAGGAATTGGCTTAACCGAAACCCTTAGGAAGAGCCCTGAAGATCGTTAAAGCGTGAGAGCGAGAGTAAGCGGAAAAAAGAACTTTTACGGGGACTTCTCATAAGAGGAAGATGAAGACTTGAAAAGAAAAATTTTTCCTTGCTTTATCGCTGCCGGCTAGCCTTTACCAACTTCTTACTTGACTTCTGGATTTGCTATACCTGATTGCTTACCAACTTTCCTAAGGGAAAGGACTCAAGCCGGGTACTACTGGTACGGGTACGGGGAAATAGAGGTCTTTTGATTACTGGGAAGATAAGAAAGCATAGTCCTACATATCATAGCTCGCTAGCAGAAGGCTACAGATTGGAATACAACTAGCTTTCTCAATTTACACTATGAACTACTCGACCAATAGGAGGAATGGAACTTCAAGGGAATCCAACTCGATTACAGGGCACTCGAACCCGCTCGCAGAGATTTATCACAGGCTTAGAAAAGCATTCGCTTTTAGCAAGATATACTATTAAGAATATCAGTCTTACTCGTATCAATAATGAAAGGACTGGGAGACATCCGGATGGGATTTATAAAAATCCTTTTTCTGTTAATAGGGTGTTAATAACTCCAAGCCAAGCTATCCAACTGGTATCAAAACTACCCCCATAAGTAATAGAGCCTACTTTTTTCCTAATTCCTAATCTCCCAACTGGATTGAGAACTAGCCGGAAGCTAGCTATTGATTGAATCACACCTTTACAAAGGGTACGTTAGCAGGGGGACTGGCATCTTCCATTCCCGATGCAGGTATAGGCAAAGGTGAATCAAGTCCATTATCTCTGTCAGCAAAATGACTTGAATTTGAGAAGTAATATTAAATTATGATTATCTAAGAAATTCCATGCAATGGCAGTTTAGTGCTAGTGCCTTTTGTGCAACATTTCGTTTTGCGTCTCGTCATTTTCAGGCCTGTCATTCATCGGGATAAGACTTTGATTCATGAAGGCAAGTCGGGAAAATTTGAGCAGCAAAGATGGCAATTCAGCAAATCCAGAAGCGATCGAGTTGTCGAATTAAAAACCGGTCTACTAAGGCCCAAGCGAGAGAAAGCTCATTCGATGGAAGGGAAGAGAACAGCTACTACAGTTGGAAAAGTTTCTTTGGATAGAAGGAGGGAAAAGAACTTTCATTTAAGAAGTCAATTTCCCTTGATAATCTTTGAGACCAATTTGATTGACGAGCGAAGAAAATGACTTAAAATTGAGAATCCTCATTAACGCAATACCATGGATGCTATTGCACTCGGATACAGCTACCTCAGCAGCTTTCTTTCATAGTCCTACTCCACTCTCTTTTGTTGGTTTGTCATTTTTAGCAAGGGGCGAAGAGCTGCCTAAACTAAAGTAATATTGGGAAGGGTACCCACTGGATAGGTGAGACGTTAGTCGAATT
>JBBMJZ010000082.1:2336535-2355464 GCA_037833815.1 Zingiber zerumbet | reverse complement strand
GAGAGGGTATCCCCTGATAGAGCTCGACTGTAAAGGAGAGGGTATCCCCTGATAGAGCTCGACTGTAAAGGAGAGGGTATCCCCTGATAGAGCTCGACTGTAAAGGAGAGGGGAAGAATTCAAAACTTAAATAGTAAGAAAATGGCCAAATGGAGCAAAAAAAAGGGGAAGAATAATTAAAACAGTATGAATCTTTAAAAGACATATGATGGGAATAACTAATTTAAAATACTGCTGATGGGTTCGGGGGTTCAAAGCGAGTACGGTACAGATTAGTTCGGGGGCTTTAGATAAGGCCAAGGGGCAAGATCTAATTAGGTTCTTCCTTTTCATTGATGAAACTCTTTTCTTTTTCATATCGACCTGACTGGTATCTAAATATCCTAAGGAAACATACTGCATAAGCTACATTTCGTGGCCTATCCAGTACTTCCGAACTCGTCTTTCATCTACAGACATTGGGTCGCTAAAGCCTTCGGTGTCCGGGCAAAAAATATAGGGAAACCATTTAAGCTGACTTGGGCTCTTGTCGAGCTTGCTCCTAGCTTGGACAAGATCAAGTCAGATGTAGTTCGAATAGGATGAAATCCAGCCAATAGGTTTCCCCACGGTTAGAGCGCTAGGTCACTACTTACGGTCAGACGGAAGGAAGACCCCAAGCCAGCCCAAGCAAGAAAGAGGAACTTAAGTAAACTAATGCTTAAGACAGAATTAAGTAATTCTATCTGATCTAGTTTAATGCAGTCTGCCATAATGCTATCTCTTATCAGAAAGATAAGGCTGTAGACCAAGAGGGAATTAGCTGCTTTAACCGCTGTAAGTCAATGATGCCCTTGATCCCGTTTGTTACGTAGGGTTAGAAGTCACCTGGGTAGGCACAATAGATAGTAGGAGCGCATGGTTTGTGGAGATTGAAGAAGAAGGTGCCATCCTTCTTAGGTGTTAGTAATGCAAGTACAGCATAAGGGCTCATGCTCTCCGATTCGTCCAGGAAGCGGTGTTGGGCTAGGAAGAGAGCTTCAATAGCTCGTGTCAGGTCAAGACCAGCATGGATATTCGTTTTTACAGCAGAAGTGGATAGCTCACTAGCGAAGCGGTAGGAGTTTTCATCATGCTATATGATGATCAGTTGGCAGTGATCCAACATGCGATCTTGATGCTGAAGAGTCTTTCTTGACAGCAATCCTTTCACAAGCCCAATCTCCCTTTCTCTTTTCCGTCAACGGACAGGGACCAAAGGTCTTTGACCCACGATATGCCGCTCTCGTGCTAAGATAAAGGTAGAAATGTTCCTTCATGGCAATAGAGATCTGAAAAGCTGGTGACAGAGACAAGAGCAGCGAAGCGGGATCTGCTGGATCAGTCATTTTCTCAATAGTATAGGTGTAACCGATCTGTCAATATGTGCCAGTGGGAGTCACAGGCAGTCTTCCTGCGCGTGCTTTCTTCTTTCAATACCCGACATGGAACTACTAGATCTTTCCATTCCATCCCGAGAGTTAAGCGAAACGTAATCTAGCGCAAGAGTTTCAGTGAGCGAGCATGGAAGCGGTAGTACACAGGTTAGCGTGGAGTAGTCAGTAGAGCTTCGTTCATCTATCTGTCCACGTAGTAGTAGGTGAAGCAAGAGGTTCCTTCCCAACAGCTATGATGCGAGAGCTTTCGTCTCTCAGTTTTCCTCCCCAACCTGTGACAGGTCTTCTCGTCTCACCTTGTTCCTTACCCGGATCTTCTAGGGAAGTCAAAATAAGAAAAAGAGAATAAGAACGTATGTTGTGAATGTGAATGAATAGAAGAAAGAAATTTCAAATTCAAAAGCTGTAGCATTTCAGGTTTTTTAACCAAACTCTCACATTGGAGCTGTTGCTGTTGAGGGCTTGAAGCTATCTGAGCTGGAGTTGCTTGCCTCATCTTTCTTTTTCCTTTTATCTTTTCTATGTCAAAGCAAAGCCTTGATCGTGCTTTCCCATACGATCTGTACCGAACCTTATTTATACGAATAAAGAACTGGTCGAAGAGAAGGAAAAAGAAGCAGCTTCCTCCTATTACGGATATATGCTTTCAGTTCCGCCTTTTCGTTGCATCCCTAACTTGAGTGAGTGAACGTGAACGGCCACTGCTTTCCTTTGTGTTACATGAAATGAGGCCTCCAACTCTATGTTCTAGCCTTCATGCCTGCTTTGCTCTTTCATGACAGCGTCTACCTTTAGGGAAGGGTACCCACTGGATAGGTGAGACGTTAGTCGAATTGGCGAAAGAGCTGCCTAAACTAAAGTAATATTGGGAAGGGGAGAGGCCTTCAAAGGAAAGAAATTGAGTGATGGGATGAATAGTACAAAAACGTTTCCCTTATCTCAAAGCAATAGAAAGATCCATTTTGGAATCAGAAGAAAGAGGAGTCAGAGGTAGAAGGTAGGTAATCGATTCACTGCTAGAGAGAGAAAGTCATCACTTCTTGGTCTTGTTACAAGCTAATGGTACAGCTAGAAGTCATTCCAGGCAATAAATCAACCGGAGACCCATGCCATCTTGAAAGTGAAACTTCCATACCATACTACAATTGACAGAGAAGCTTTCTTGAAATTACTTAATGGAAGTCTGAAGTCTCGGCTATCAAAGTGAGTTGGCATTATTAAGCCAAGCCAGACCAGTTAGACATGGTTCCCACTCCGCCAGAGATTTGCTTGATTCTTCGTAGATTGAGACTACTTCCAGTGGAAATCCAGAAAGGGAAATAGCTGCCAGTTCCGACTATCATGGAACAACTAACCACTCAGTCCCCAGAAATCTTAGAAGCAGCATTGGAACCAAGATTGGCAGAGTGGAAGTCCCAATCCATTATTTCCAGCTGGCATTGGCTCACAACTTTCTTTTATGTGAAATGTTGCCAGAAGCTTGACCGGTAAAGGTCTTTGACTGTCTCTTTTGTACTAGTTATGCCTAAGGAAGACGGATTTGGCATGCCTAGCTTGATGGAAAAGATAAGACGAAAGGTCGTGTTTGGCTAAATGTATCATCCATAATCATATTTCTTAAAAGAGAGAAGAGAAAATCTTTCTGGTACCTGATCTTTATCTCCCATCATGATTCAGGAAAGGGGGAGAGGAACTAGCCGAAAATGACATTATGATCAAAATTCCAGATATACTGGTGGAATGCTTACCCGGAAAGCAAGAAATCAATCAATTCAACGATTGAAAGAAGCATCAATAACAAGCAATGAATTGGAAACGGACCTGACTTCCCCGTAAGCAGTTAGTGTAGACCTTTCTATGACCTGAAGAGGGATAAGCTATTTGTTTAATGACCTATTAAACTAGTTATGTCCTTTCATGCAAAAGAAGACCGGTCGACAAGAGCTCAGACTGATTCTCCGGCACTTAGGCATAAGCTATTATATTAATAGATGCTCTCTGGCAGTAAGTACATCTATGCCATACCTTTATCACTGACAGGAGAGGAGACCAACCGTGCTTCAAAGCTAGGATTGATCCGGTAGAACTTCACTGAGTCTATTGACAGATCTAATCTCATCTCATATACTGTTAAAGATCATAGCTACTTGGACCCAGCTTCCAAAGAAAAGAAGAGACCCAAGACCGACTACTGCTTTGGTTGAGGTCTCATACTCAGCAAAATGTCTGATCAGGATTGATCGACTATGCTGCCTTGGCCTTTCACCGAATATTACATCGATCCCTTCCACCTAAAGACCAGTGCCAGCTTTCATTTACATTAGAAAGAGAACTTGCTTCGCTGCTTATTCCGGTAGCTACTCTCTATCTTCTTATTCTTATTACAAAGGAACCCGGCTTGACCAACTTGAAAGGGTTTTGGTTTCAGGAAAGAAAGATGCGATCAACCTATTCCAGGTGGACCCAGAAGTTCCTTCCTTGCCAGAAATTACAACCAACAAAAGAGAGCGTGAAGTCAGGCTTTCTAATTCCTAGTCGGCTAGTAGACGGAGGGGGGAGGATAGAGACTAAAGAAAGAGCTCTTAGTCTACCCGAAAGAAAGTAAAGCAGGCCCTATCTCTAAAAGATCGATATAATTGACTATGCAGCTAGCTATTTGCATGGATTTCCGTGAAATGACTTTAAGAAGTACAACCTTCTTTCCTACTTACGAAAGTATACATCTTGGTTGACAACGTGTCCGGCCACGAGATCTTTTCCTTCATGGACGGATCCATATCTATTTTGCCCGCGAAGATCAGCACGAGCCAGTGAGCATAAAGAATATACCATACATAGGAGCACTTCTAACTAATAAAATAGAAGAGAGGCCGGTGGAAGAAAAAAAAGACGTCACCTCCCCCCTTCTAAAGATGTTGAGCCGGATACGGTGGGAACCCTCTTGAGTCAGACTTCCCAAGAAGCCATTGCTGACAATGAATGATCACCATCCAAGCGAGATAGAAAGATCAGAATTTCAAGTAAATATGAACTTTATTTTATTCACTCGTCTAACTTTGATCGATAATATCTCATGAAGGTAAAGAGGATCTCATTTCTATTATAAAATGAATTATAAAATGAAGCATCGTTGGATTGATAAGATCTTTTCAATGGTACTGGGCTCTACTTTTTTTTTTCTTCCTACTTTCTTTTTCCTTGCATCTTGGAGCTTAAGACAAGACTGTAAATAGGGTTTAATTTTTTCTCTTTCTTTTTCTTATTATCCCCCGCTCTCATTTCATTTTCAACCAAAATCTTTTGAATCTCTCTCCCCCCTCAAAATTACATTTCGCTTCCTCAGCCAAAAAAAAGAGCATAGGTTTGTAAGCCCCCTTGAGCATCCGAAGTCAGTCCTTTCCACCTCCATTGATCAAGAGAGAAAGAGGAGAGGAAATGAAATCCATCCATTTTAAAGTCAATTGTATCCAAAATAATATGGTCTTTTTTCAGTCTATTATATGCTTTTGTATAGTTTCAAGGTGATCTCTTACCGAGTTCATCATTTCAAATGCGAAAGCACTCTTCTTCTTTATACTCCAACCCTTGACTTTAGGAATGCCCCTTTTTAATAATGCACTTGGGAAGAATTTAGTAAGTACTTTGCTAACTTCAAACTTTCTTTATTTCTATTCAAATAGAAGTACATTTCTTTCTTCTCTTGCTATTCTTTGGGACGGTTACAGGAGATCATCCGATATCAATGTGCGTGCGAAATATCCATGGGGGCCTTGTACGATATCTTTCTCTGTCTGCTAGGGGAAGAGCTCTTTTTTCTTCTTCCTATGTCCGCTTTCAGCTATCCTATCTAGGTGTGCTACGGTATGAGAGAGGGCATGGCATCGTAAGTAGGATGCGGAGGAACGGCCCATATACTTTCCGAATTCGGAAAAAGTACAACAAAAGTAAAGGCAAGGTAGTCCCTGGACTTAGTTGAACAAAGTGAGACTAAGGAAGAAGAATAGAATTCGAAAAGGAAGCACTTAATCCAGGAGCGAGATTGATTGAGAAAGGTAGGATAGCTTGTCCAGGAAAGGAATGCAAAGGCAAATGGTTTCCTAGGAAGGAGAAGGTGGTTATCTCACTCATTTTTTGATCCTCAAAATGACTTTAGATGTATATATCAGAAGCTTTTTTTTATTTAAAGAAGCAAGGCAGCTAGCCCGAAGCCAGTACGACAAGCCATATCGATTGGTCTACCATGTCCGCCTTTCGTCCCCCACCATGGCTGTTAGCCGCACGCACCTGTCCATCTGGTGTCGGTAACTCCCATTGCATCCATAGCTGTGAAGTACTTCATAGATCGGTCCTTTGCTGCAAGGAAAAAGATCTATTAGTATTAGACGACCAAATTCTCGATTCAAAAGGAGATTGGATCTACCTCGGCACCCTATCATTCGTTCCTTCCTTCTTGCTGTAGGCTTTCGTACCAATTGATATGGATTGTTCCCCAATGCTACCTCTTGGGATAAAAACCTATTCCGATGCCTTTTATTCTTCCAATTGACATTGCCTCTACCCGCCGAACCACGGAACCGCTACCTCTCGTCCCTTATCTTCTTATCTGATTGACTTTCCGTCCCCTGACCTATCTTTTTAGGGATTATGATCCTGGCACACCATAAAGAATAGGCTTTTGGCTGAAAAGAATAATAGCATTGCCTCCTCGTATTACGTATTAGAAAAGGTAACCAGATCTCCTCACTTGAGTTCTTTGCATTGGGCTCGCTCGGTTCGTCTGTTCATTGTAGGAAAGCGTTTATGGAGCAACATGTATCAGCCCGCTGTCCTTCTGTCTCTGATCCCCAATATGAGTGATACCAAGATGGCTGACTGGAGTGCCACAAATCAGCTGGTCATGTCATGGCTTCTCAATGCAATTGAGCCGTAGATTGCTACCAGTCTGATGTTTATGGCATCGGCTAAATAGGTATGGTCCTTTATCTCCATGATCTTGATTCCAGAGGAAATGAAGCTAAGATATTCCAGCTTGAATAAGAAGTTCCAAATCTGAGTTAGGGGGATATGACTATTGCTGAGTACTATACTCAACTTAGGACCATATGGTCAGAGATCTTCTTATATCAACCAGTTCTTTCCTGCATTTGTGATTGTTCCAATGCCCAAGGAAAACAGAGGCGCGTAGCGGTGCACTTCTCCTTTTTCACGTAGAGCGCCCTCAATGTAGAGGCCTTATGAGTTCCCTGGGTACTCCCCAGCCAGATCGCTAGTACTGATAGATATTGGGTCTACCCATCGGCCTTCTCTAATAGGGCACTCAATCAATCCCCAATCGATCTATCAATCCTTAGATTGTGCCTGAATTCGCCTTTCGGGTTCCTCTAACAGAGAGCCAATCGATCGCTCGCCAGTTGCGAGTTGCGAGCTGCTCTTTCTCTTCCTATCACTAGGTCGGTCCGTCGGATTCTAATTCTAGTGCTCGACGATTCTATTAGTCTGGTACTGGTATCCTTCGGGAACGAAGAATTCGAGTCAACGGGAGAATCGATCAATCGCCCCAGGCCATCTCGTTTCAAAGTATGACCGCGGTCCTTTCTTTGGTTTAGGAATTAGGGTGGTGTGCTCTATCCGAATTTCAGGTGTGCTCTTGTGAGTGGGAGTGTGTGTTGTGCCAGAAGGCAAGTAGGTGATTCCAATTTTCTCGTATAGAAAGAGAGAGTCGGAACTTTGGAGACGACCCTTAAAGACGGGTGGAATGTCAGGGACCACTTAGTCTCATCGAAGCTATGAAAGCCCAGGCCGCGTCGTGTGACGGACATTTCAATGGTAGAGCTCTCTTCCTTTCTTCCCGATTCTCAGTGACACGAATTCTTGCTAATCCAGAGAACTGCTTGACGTAATCCGTCGGGTTCAGGCTCGTGCGACGACCGTCTGGAGCGAAAACAACTGACCGATGATGGAAAGCTTTCTCTTGCACGTGTACGGACAACCAAAGAATTGCATTGCATATGTAACGGTTTCATCCGGGACGACTGATCTAAGAGTATAGAATAGAGGGCGGGTGGAATAATCTCGATAGGAAAGAATGTTCCCTACCTAACCGTATACTAAGAACTATAGGGTGGAGGACGGCATATAGAAGACTAACACTAGCCGAACAACCAGTAGAGCGGGGATAACGTACGAAACCGATAGTGAGAGCTAGCTGAACTATTTTCAAAGGCCCTCTGGGGTTGGGATAAGTTGAATCAGTTCTATTTGAATTTCACTACTTCGAATTCGGGGATCTAAATCTGACTCTTTCTCCTTCCGGCTTAGGTGACGAAATGGTCCTTTCGCTTAGTAGCAGCCCGCTACCTTTAAGCCTCCTTCGGATCCTTACTATCTTCTCTCTTTCTGTTAGAGATGCCAATATCAACTCGTCTCTCTCGCCTGCGAATCCGTGGCTAGTCATTCCCACCTTCATAGCATAGGCACGAAGTCCAGTCCGGATCTAATCTAACGGCTATGTGCGGATCGCCTTGCGCTTGGTATTCGTATTCATTGTAAACCCTTGAGCTACCACCGGATTCCTCTTTGATAACATGGATCCGTTTAACGCTATTCAGAGCGAGACTGAATCTTTCTTAGGCTTAGGAAAGGGTGCAAGTTGTTTGATAGTTTCGGTGGAGAGGAGAACATTCACAACTCAGTCTTTATATCTTTTATTCTTTCAACTGAACTATTTCTGAGACAATCAACTATCTATCAAAAGCACGACTTTCGAGTCAGGACTTGCAAGTTAGAGGTTTTAGGAAAAGAGGGAGTCCCCGTCGTGAGGTTAGCTCTACCGAAATTTGAATGCCGCAGCTTAGCTGCAAAAGTCAAAAAAGTATCCGTGAACAAGTCAAGCTAAGCAAGGGTAGATACGGAGGGACAGAGAGAATCAAAAAAGATCCAGTTAATCAAAAGCGTTACTTTCAACGGGTCCCTTTGTACGATCGTGTCGGGTGAGCCCGCTTCGGTTAGCAAGTGGCGCCCAGAGTTTAGACCATCCATGGCGTCTATCAATTCAAGCCTTGTTTGGATTCTATTTCCAGGCTTATCCATCTCATATTTCAAGGAGCATATCTTGCTTCGTCTTGGGAGCAAGCTAGGTCGTGCGATAAAAATAGATTCAAAATCTGCTGAATCCTCTAGGGGAAAATAGGCCAGGGTTTGTCTTGAACTAGACCTTACAAAGCCGCTTGTCTCACATGTATGGGTCAATTCTCATTTGCAAGTGGTTGAGAGGCAATGAAATTGTTTGTTTTGAATGCGGGCATCGAGCAGAGATCTGTCCCAAGAAAGAAGCTAGTTCGTTGGTTCCCACTAATCCAGAAGCCTCAAAGGAGGAGGAGCAGGCAAGCTCTGTTATGCTGGCTCAAACAGGAGAACAGGGGGTGTAGTCGGGTTTAGCGCTACAGAGAAATATTACTCGCAATAGTCAACAATCGATGCAAGCCAATGCTTAAGTTAAGCAAAAAATAGAAAAACTAAAGCAGAACAGTACTCATAAACATCGAAACCATTACTACGCAATTGATTTATATTAAGAAATTAGAGTCTGGTTTCTCAGACGGTCGAGGAGGTTGTTCCGCGAGCGGTCTAAAAACTAGATTAAGCGGGAAAAGCACGAGTTATCCTTCTAATGGTGCCTTCTGGAATAGTGAAGGTCGGACAGGAGATGCCAGAGAGGCTGCATGCCATAACTCTTCTTCTGATTGTGCAGGTGGATTCGATTCTTCTAACTCGGAGAAGGAGACAAGTATCATCCCCCCTTTGGGCTACGAAACTAGGCTATGAAAAGAAATCCACCCAAGCCAAGGAAGGCTATCGTTTCTAGGGACTGAATCTCTATCAATTCCGTCACTCTTATCTACGATAGCAGCAAACTCCACTTCTTCTTAAAGAGAAAAGATCATATCGGCAACAGCAAGTCAAGTCTGAAATGCCTCAGAAATCAGTCTCGGCTTAGCTGCATTACCTTCCTACCGATGGACTCTATTATGACCTGAGGCCTCGAAGTCACTTCCCAAACCAAAACCGCCTTTCCCAGATCTATGAAAGGTGAAACGTTGAAGGTCCACAACAGGTAACATAAATGAACAAGTTTCTTTTTTATTCGAGCTGCTGAGGGCCGGAGCTCGTATGGATACATTACTTCATTGTTCTATGAGGCGTTGCACTAAGCACATACTCGGATAGGGTCGCGAAGTGCAAAGATCCGGTCTTTGACAACCGTCGTAAGGACAACAAAACCTATACTTATGTGTGTTCGACACTATAACTATAGGCGAGACCAGTTGTAGGATGATCGCCGAGTGGCGTTCTGCTCGATTAGGCGAATGCGAGTGAGGGATAAGCTTTCCCCGTTCGCTAGGAGGAAAACTCAGGAAGACTTCGGTAAAAACTGACTCTAGTGGAACCTTCATTCCCTGCTCCTGAGCATCTGAGAGATATTCTTCCAGTCTCTGTGGAGGACTTGATGATGTTCTTAGAGTATACTAAACTAAGGAGGGGCGACTACCTTCGGTACCTTCATTAGTACTGGACGGTAGGACAAGATGACTGGGCTTCAATAGAAGATATGCTTGATGCACCTATACTGATGACTAGCTGGTTCACACCTCTGATGGACAAAGCCCTAGAGCGTATGGCCTTGGCGACGTCTATGTATTTTATTGTTGAAAAGCTTGGATTAGACTAGAGTCCTCCAATACTTTCAGGAACATCCTGTAGCACCCCTAAGGTGTGCTATTTCTTCTATGATGGTAATATATTATGCGGATTTGTATTTGTTATAGGTTGATCCTCTTAGGCAAAGATTGGCTGAAACAGGAGTGAGTAATCAGTCACCACAAAATGATTGATTATATCCTTCTGATAAGGTAAATTACCTATTTTCCAGAAGATATCCTCTACCCGGGCTTTTTCTTCTTCTTCTTACCACCTGTTGTCTTATTGAGACAATCAAGTTTTTACTTCATATTCTCTATTTCAGACTTTAAATAAGCAATCTCTCTGTCTTTATCAACATTATCTCTATCTTTCATAGCTAAAAGCTCTCTAATTTGATCATATTGTTCCTGAAGACACAACACTTGATATCTTCGTATCCTATTAGATTGACCTGCGAAGTCTATAACATCCAATGGCACTGTGTCCACCCAAAGATCATATTTCTTTTTTTTAGAAGTCAAAAAAGCTGTGATCCCAGGAAGGTGAATAAGCAGTACATCGAGAGTAGGTCAGTGTTCCATTAGGGGATCTTGGAGGAAGAGATGTGGACATGAATCTTATTCTTTTTTGGGCTTACAAGCAAGCTCGAATAAGCTTCTACTAGTAGAAGATAGACCCACACACGCACACTATAGGTAGGAAGGAGGACTCTGATGCCACATCTTCACTTGACTTCAAGCAGGAAGTAGACCAGCCGAGCCGTCTGAAGCCTTTAAGAGAGTAAGGGCGTAATGGTAGTGTGGGAGTTAGCGCGTAACCTCCAGCCCCCGTCAACTCATTCAATGAATCTTCTTTCATTCACTACGCGGCTGAATTGGACTCCGTATTTACCAGCAATGGAATAGGACAATAAGGTATATATACCTTCTTTTTACAAGTGAACTGGCATTAACATTTAAGGCTTCGACCATTTAGTCTCATCAAAAGAAACTCCCACTTATTCTTTTGTGGCATAGGTGGGCGGGAGGTTGAAGTCAGGTTTTTCTCTGGGAGGAACAGAGACAAATAGAGTAAGGGAATTCTTTCCGAGCGAGATGCCTAGTGAGTGCCCTGGCTCATATTCCCTAACTCTATTGATGTGATGCTAGCGGCACCAAAACTTGAAAGGAATGCCTCTCTTTTCTCCCTGAGAACTAGACTCGGGAACTAAGCCCAACCCAAATGGTAGGTTTCAATTCTCCCCTCGCTGACTATATGTAATTCTGCTTCCCTGATAAATTCTTTGATTCGTTCGAGCGACGGCTTGTGGGGCAGGAGTAAGAGGGCGGAGCAAGCCGGAACTGGTCAACCAACCCTACCTTTCTTTCTTCTCCGAAAAAAACTGACTCTTTTTTTGAATGAGTTATTCAAAATTCTTTCGACAGGTTTGAGAGCGCAGGGGGAGACTAGAGGTTTGGAACCCTGAGCCTAAGGCCTTCATTCAATGGTGCATTTATTGGTGAACATGAAGTAGAGAAGTGTTCGATGTATAACAGTATTTCAGAGTGGCGCATATACCAGAAGCGGAAAAAGTCGTAATTCCTTCCCCCGAAATAAGCCAGGGGGAATTGTTGGGAGATTCGCCCAATCCGCAGGCCCCACTTCTACTTCTACTTCTACTGGCGGGGGTACCCACTTCCCTTCAGCCGAAGAAAGAAAAGGGGAACTCAGTGACTTCTTATCATCATTTTGCAAAATCCAAGTGCGATCGGATTTTCTTATGAATGTTAAAGATAAGCTGGAAAAGATCTTTACAGAGGGGACCAGTGAGGGAGTGGGAAGAAAAGAGAGGGAATGGTATAGCCCTATAGGGAATATGGAAACATATAGGAATTAGGAATGCCATAACAGAGATCAACTAGATCTTATGCCAAGGATTACTTTCCCAACACTAGAAGTCCTACTCATGCTTGTGAAAAAGAGGAAAATCTCTAATTACAGGCCCACCTATGAGAAGATCAATTAAACTGGCTTAAGAAGCATATAAACGACATACTAAGCAGAAGCGCGTAGACTCAAAAGAAGGAAGAGACCTCTTCTATTCAGCAAGGGAAGTAATCTACTCTGCCAAGGCAAGAATCGAAGACTACGGCTTACAAGTCAACGACTTTCTCAACTAGAAGTCTCCTACTCATGTTTGAAAGGGATATCGCTAAAAGGGGGCCAACTAGCAATCCTGTTACAGACGGTAATGTATGTATTTCCACTTAAAAGAGTGAAAAACTCTGGTTTAAGGGAAAAGATGCCTAAGACTGATTTTCAAGAAAAAGGCTTTCCAACTTATTGCTCACAACAGGATAACTGAAACCTCCACTGCAACTACCATCGTTAGGGGCTTAGCTTACAACAGGAACTGCTGATATATCTTTCTCTTTTGCCTTAAACACAGAAGAACTATCTTATTTTACCAAAAGATAGGGAAAAGCAACTAGAACTCGAAAAGAGAAGGAGCCTTTTTCAAACTCACCTGCTCGAGAACCGGAACCTAAAACTAGTTATTCTAACTTTTCCGCTGGATTTTTCTTCTTTGATCGATCGGTATAAGAATAAAAAGTACTCAATGAATTGTAAAAAGAACCTAACATCTTAAGATCAGACGACGGAGTTGAACTGCTTTTAGTTTGAGGATAGATTCTCTATGAATAGAAAGAGAATACTTTTAGATCATAGCTAACTCGAGTGATTCTTTATCTAAAATATGAGGAAACATAGTCCATTTCTTTCTAGTAGGTGGTATCTTCTCGTCAGTCAAGGTATTCTCGTCTTTATTATCCTCTGTTGATGTAGATTTCTCTTCTTTATCTAATAGCGTTCTGTCTTCAGTAATACATGTCTCTATATCATTATAGGATTTAGTATCCATCCTATTATCAGTAATCTTCTTAGCATCAAGAGGAGATTTTCTCTCTTTGTATCTCTCGGCAATCTCTCTTGAAATAATAGAGAATTTCTCATTGAGAGTTCTATTTTCAATCTGTAGTTGTATTACATAATTCCTTAGTGATTTGATAATCTCTTTTCCAATGTGATCTAGGAAAGATAATTGATATCAATTGGATCAGTATCAACCCAAGCATCTCCGTGATATACTGGTATCCTCTTAGTTCCAAGCTTAATCCCAAGCTTTACAGTAGTGTCTTTCTTGATTATGTTAAGAGCGTGCCAATCAATCCGGAAGTTGGCTTTGACCGGTACCAGTTCTGTACGAGATGGGTCTGCGTACTGTAACTCAAACCATTCAGGATAGACCTGGTTTTTAGCTGGTCCCTTGTACTTGAGTACATTGGTGCTATCAAATGCGGTGTAGAAATATGCTTTAGGTGCTAAAAAGTATCCTTTAAGCACTCTATCCTCTAACTTAAACTTTCCTAATATAGTTGAAGAGATTTCTTCTTCTGGTAGAGGACTACCAAGAACTACTGAGTCAGTGTCCGTGTAGTAGCTGTCTTCTCTTGAGATAGTTGGGTACATATAGATCCTAGCAGAGGCAGTTATAGCAGCAGCAAGCTGGACAGCAGAGTTCTTCGGTGGATTCCAAAACCCTGGACCAGTATCGGTATTGCTATGGTAGGCAACGATGTAGTTGTTCTCGCTGAGCAAATCACCGAATATCAGCTCACTATTCCTGATCAAATGTTTGTATCGATTTGAATCGCAAACCTCAGTTATTGTACTTTTAGGGTTAATGCCAAATCTTCCGTATAGCGAATTCATAAGGATCTTGTACACATAGGACATAGCTTCATTACCTTCTTTCTTAGCTTCTTGTCTGCTCTCGTAGAGTGAGCTAACAAAGTCCCTGAATTTTCCATCTTATCAAAGAGGTAGCCTGAGATTGGAAGCACTGTGTAGCCTAGGTCTCTTGCATACTTTAACTCCTCGCTCTAGTATACTCCAACAAATTCCCCGGTTGGAAAGATGAGAGTATTATTCTTGTCTCGATAGGGTAGAAAGGGTTTCTTTATAGTATTCGGACATACCACATAAGCCTCAATAAAGCCAAACATACTATCTAAGTCCATCCCTTCTAGATTACCATGCCAGACTGGCTTACCTCCAGGCATTGGATATTCCTTCATTACAAAGGGGTAGAGAGAGTTCACATCGTAGTAGTATAGGTCAGTACCATATGGCTTGTATGTATCAGTATGACCGCCGTAGTAAGCACGCCTTATAAAGCAGTCTTCATTCTTGTTAGGGATGTGGATTGGCCAATTAGAAGAATCGTAGTATTTCATACGAAAGATGCTTAGTGCCAGTGATTTTTGGGTTATCTGACTTTCTATGTCAACCTTGTACACCTTCCAATAGATATCTTGAGCTTTTTGCATTACACCCCCAAGGAGAAGAATGTCCTGCTTCATATAGTCTAACAAGCTTCTTTTTTGAATTACCAGATTTGACTGTGTAATCTCATCATATGGGATAGAGCCTTTTTGGCCTAGACTAGGGCATAGATTCTTAGCAAGGGAACTTAGTTTGCCCGGGAGTAGATTCAAGGAGTCTCTGAAGCGGAATAAAAACTTATTATTAGAATAGACTGCTAACTCGTAAAGCCTATGGTTCCTCATTAGTGGTTTTAGCTTGTAGTTCTTGTGATGACATGCTAGGTGCTTAAGCAATAGAATTCCATCGAATCTAGAAAAGTTGTGGAAGTAGATAGTTAAACCTGATTGTTCTTGTCTAACTATCGTTGATATCTTTAATATTAAGTCATAAAGTACCTTTGTACTCCTTTCTGCAAAGGATTCCAAGATTATTGAGTAGTCTTCACTAAAGTAGGTTTCTATCATAATATCATTCAACTCTTCACCTGGACGAACCAGCATCAGACCTGCTGCATAAGGCTTATGAACGTTATCGTCAATTATTGTCTCGGTATCGGCTACTATGAAGGGTTTCAGCTCTGTCCTACATTGTTTGAGTGATGTTATATGGGTTGGATAACTACACTTACGATTTGCGATATCTTTTGCTCTTACTGGATCGATCTCACTCAATCCGCCTTCAATGATTGAAGAGAGTATGCTATCTCTATCCTCTTCTGATAGGGTTTGCCTTTCCTTCTTTTCACCTTCCATATACACTCTTATCGTTATTCGAACTACATAATCTCCGTCGTAGATTTCACTATATTTAAATATATATATATATATTTAAATATTTATGAGAATAGACATTAATCATTGGAATTAACAAACCATCTTCTGTTGTCAAGGGAATAGCCGGACCTAGCGTAAATGTGACTTCCTCGGAGGAAGATCGCTTCATGGTATATCAAATTGTGAACTTTGCGTATCCGGGTATGAATACTTGATGTTGAGATCCATTGCTGCTCTACTGAGTAGGTCAATCTCGTTAACAAGAGGATATGGCTCAATGAAGTGATGTGACCCTATGATTAACCCTGGATGTGGATCTTGGTGTGTTGTTCGTTCAATCTTTTGATACAAGCGATTCAACAACGGTCCTGTTCTTCCGCTGTCTGTCGTGTATGCCCTCGTTCTTAATAGTGTACGCAGTATTGACATCTTACCTTCCCCTTGAATTCATTCCACTTTCTTTCATGCCCTATAAAGGTATTCCCGCATAAAATACTAATCTAGTTTTCATAAGAGGATATGACTCCCGAGATCCTTTCATTCCAAGTTTTCTTCATCTGAGAACTTAAGTTATCAGGTATATTTGCTATTAAGTAATAATAAAGCACCTCTCTTGAGAATATCAAACTATTCAAATCGAGCTTATTTGTTACTTCTGCCTTTCCAGCCAAAATTGGTGGAAGAATCACATTATTCCATATGAATGAGTTGATGATTACAAGTGGACTTTCCATGCTCTTAATAGCATAGCTATAAAACTCTTTAAATTTCTTGTTATATTTTGCCGTTGTTATAAAGTTGTCGTGAACCGTATATATTGGACAATCATTGTAATTCTTCATTAAGAATTCTACTTCTTTTTCATTTTCTCATAAATCCATATATTTATAGGCTCTATTTTAGTATAATTTTGCACTCTGGATCTGCTTCATACCTACAAGAATAATGGATTACCCAAGGAAACAACATTACTGGATCTTGAGATTGAAAAAATGAAACTTTTCTATGAATATGTTAAAACCATGTATAAGTTAACTCCTGAGTTGATCAAACTGTTTATTGGCAAAGATAAAACAACTGCACTGGAATATCTCAAGTCCAAGAAAGCTTGGCTTTCCGAGGATGACTTATCTCTACTCTCATTATTTGATCAATATACTCTAGAGGTTATTATGATTCATGTCCTTAGTAATCTATACAGTTGTCTTGGTGAAGTTTGGAAATAGAACAATTCCTTCTGTCGTGTATCCTCGATTAATGCAACCTCAGATGCTATGTTTCAATTTTCGATTCTGAGCGAAAGGTTACACCTAGAGGTTCTGTATTATGGGGGTCAACCCTACGTAACTAGTACCAATAGACAGCATAAGAGAAGAAACACTACACTTAGGAATCAACAATACGAAAACCTTGTTAGAAATTACCCTTTTCAATCATGGAGGGGGCTTCGTCTTAGCCTCAACAACTTATGCCTTGTTTACAAGTAGGATGATTTCCATGGAGTCTCACTATGGGTGTTTGATATCTAGTGTTCTTTCTTTTTTAAAGCCCTTTTCCAAAAAAAATTTGCTGAAATTAGGTATCTATTAATCATGCATTCACGTAGTCGTAATCATGCCTTAGTAAATTGGGTTTTCCATGATCTAGCATTTTTTTAGGGGGGAAAGGCTAATATTTTATTGATCCATGTCATGCATTACAATATCAGCTAGAAAAGAAAAGATGGGAATTCCTCAACCCGTATACTATTTCGAACAGCGACCAAAGTGGGCTTACTCGTATGCAGCCATCTTTGCTTCTTGCTCAGCAGCCTCCTTTCTTTCTGTGTCCTTACTCGCCTTTTTATCGGCTAAAGCTAGCTCTGTGATCTGCTTTCTTTGTTCACAAGCTCTCCTCTCTCTGTTTAGGGTCAGCTCTCTTCTTTCAACATAACACCATAGTCAAAAAAGAGTGTTTGTTCTTGTATTGTATTTAAGGTCAATCCTTGGATACTAAACGTGGTCTTATTTTGAGCTTGGTGCTAAAATAATTAGTAATCCTAAACTCTGGTTGTTCCCCCGGTTCGGATACCGTTATCTAATACTATATAGACTTAGGAAGACCTATTCAATAAAGAAGATGAGTGTAGATTAAGCATGCCACGCCTTTCCAATCGGTTAAGGCCATCCATTGGTATTGCTTCAACCCATTTGGTGAAGTAGTCTGTAGCGGCGATAACAAAATGGTGACCATGACTAGAAGAAGAATTGGATGGTCGAAAGCGGGTGTGAAAGGAAGACGTTGAAGGGGCATGGATGAAATCCCCATGAGTCTGACACTCCTTACGCCTACGCACTCTATATGCTGTCCTTCTCCCCTTCTTCACATACAAGCTAGTGATCAAACTTCTACTGAGTCAACTAGAATCGGTACTCCGAAGTCTACTTCCTGCTCTAACTCTCCCCCGTGATATCTATAAAACTCCCAACATTTCCTCCTTTAATAGAGCTGCTTAACTTCTAGCCGGCCTTAAGTCCTCTCTCCTCGAAAAAAGTCAGATTTTGATTCCCAACGACAAAGGAACGAGCATTTTCGGGGATTAGCCCGCCCTCAAGAGGGAAATTCTCCGTTACGAACGATTCAGAGAAGGGATTCCATCCAACTCCTAAGACTAAAGAAGAAGATCGGAATTACGAATGGCGCGTACTATCCGCAGATAGGGAACGCTCTGCCGAGTTCCATTCGTTTCGATCTCATTCAAATATCGGGTAAGGGTATGTTCCCACAGAAGGAGCACCCTAGTAGGGTGGGAGGAGTCCTCTAATTTCGTGGATACGAAACCTGATTCGATTGGGGTCATAGCCATCCAAGACTAAAGCTGCTTCGATATTCCTTTCTATCGGAACGAAAAAAGATCCATAACAAGGGATATGGCAAAAGAGACTTACAACAAAAGAAGACTCAGCCACATTAGATAGAAAAAATGTTCCCTATCAATGCAGGTCCTCGATAAAGAGGAAAAAACTATAAAAAGTACGCGAACCTCCGCTCCTATCTTTCAAAGAAGACAAAATGTGACCCCGGAAAGATCTCACACTTCAAAAAGAGATGCAATATAGACTTAACTATGAAATTCAATAGTTGATTCATTCAATCATGCCCTTCCTTGAATGAAAAGAAGCTGATTGGTAATTAATGGGCGCTCCTGTGGGAGTCGAACCCACTACATAGGCTTTTCCTTGTTCTACCGTAAAAAGCGTGAGGGAGATTGGATTACTTATTCAACTATTAAACCACAAAGCTTTCCACGCCATAAATCACATTAATAGCAATATTAATTAGGGATATACGAAGCCGTCTTTTACATGGATGAGTTGAGGTAACTCCGCTGACCGAAGCGGGCGTAAGTCCCTCCCAAACAGGACTGGAACCGCTCCACATATATCTCTTTTGGAACGAGCCTTAACTGACGCTGCTGCTACTACAGGTCTTGACACCAAAAAAAAATGCTGTCGATAGAGTTAAACCGAGCCGGGAAAAGCATAACGAGCCGTAGAAAGAGCGCAAAAGCACACTCTCCTTGCCTTGATAACAAAGCCAACGCTAAAGCTAAAAAAAAAAAAGAAAAAGAGCTGAGCAGTAAGGTTAGGTGCGAAAGCCCAGTATGGGGGTTGTGTACAGTGGATGTTGGGCA
>JBBMJZ010000082.1:2272599-2336435 GCA_037833815.1 Zingiber zerumbet | reverse complement strand
GGCTCAGCTCTTCAAATACTGCTGATGGTTTTTTAGGCGACTATCGTCTCACCTATCCAGTGGGTACCCTTCCCTTCATAATTGCATAAAAGGAGTCAAAATAGTGGCTGCGGCGCGTCGAGGTAAGGTAAGGTATTCCTTACAGATAAAAGTAGCCGTTAATCCCGAAATAGTAGTTGTTGTACGACTCCGACCATCCACGTAGGCAGATGAGACGATCGATTCTATTCCTGCAGAAGCTTTCGCATTTATCCGACTGCGGGGGAACACTTGTTTAGGTACGGGTAGTAGGGGCTGGCATCGAGAAGCAGGTACGAAGATCATCGAACGGCTACTTATGCTTAAAGTCCTGGATAAAGGCCTTAGCGCTACGCCTGTCCTCTCTCCTGAATGAGACTTCCTATCTTGGGATATATACTGAGCTAGAAAGTGCCTCGGACGACTCAACTAAAAATGACTCCAGTGAATGCAGAGAGTGGACGAGGAGGCGAAGAGTCTTATTAAGAATTTCTAAAGAAGAGTGGCTCTCTTTGACTTTGAAGGTACTGAGTCCATTGCTTCCTGACCTGTCCGAACTTCTAAAAAGCACTACTTTACGAGTGTAATCCGACAGTGGGGACGGAACGTATCGAAGGTCGAGTGGGAATTTCCTTAGCCGAGTCTTCCGTAGAGCGGTTACGAGGTAGACCGGGTGAAGGGTAGCGCGTCGTCAATAAGCAAGGTACGAGCATCGCGACGTGTAGACGGGGCGACTAAGACGGGGCGACGTGATAACGACGGGGGATAAGAAGAGCAAGAGCCGAGACCACTAGATGTTGTTGGGCAATCCCTGAGCTTTCAATTTCAAGCGGAAAGTGGACCCTTAGTCTAAGCTCTGTTTGTGCCCTATTGAGTAATGGGGGGCTCATTCCAATTGGTTGGCTTTCGGCATTTTATGGAGAGCTGTGATCTAGCTGATGCTCGTCAAAATTTGCCCTTTTTTGAATCCTTCTCATCTCATGAGTACTGCTCCATAGTTGATCTCGTATTGAGGGGATAAGGCTTGGACAACATGATGGTGATGATAGGAAAGGAGGCATCAAGCAAAGTTTCAACATTGGTATAATTCATATCACACTTTGACAGGTGAAAAAGCCTGACAACAGTTATGCCAGCTCGATTGCCCTGGTAGCACTCGTTGAGATACCTAGAAGAGGCCCATCAATATTTAGCTAGAATCAAGAGGTGGCAGACAGCGTGCACTAGAGGAGGTTTGACGAGGGTTGAGATCCCACGCTCATGATCAAAAGAAAGTGTAAATAACCTATTTTTCTATCCTGTATAGCCATGCTATCGAGATTGTTTCAACCCACTTAAACCCAATTACTTCTGGTTGGCTACATGAAAGATTTCTTGTGTTTTTTTCATTCAGCTCAATTAAATTATCTATAGGATTCATAGGAATTGGATATGGCATAACAGTTTACGGCTAGTTGTGAACTTGCCGCATCCTCCTTTATCCAGACCCGAGACTGCCTAAGTATAATGACCCTAAGCATTAAAAAAGTAGAGTGACTCTATTAGGATTTACAGTATATATAACATGAGAAGCTCAACTAGCTTGTGTGAAATCATATGCATTGGAATGCTAGCATGAGGAAGAGCCGTACCCGTCACTCCGCAAGAGTCACTCAACAACTCCTTCGGACCCTCGTGCTTGACTTTACCTCTGAATCTCCTCTGGTTCTGCGCCCAAGGCTTCCTTCTAGGGTTCTAGAGAGAATTCCTATTGATTGAGTGAGTTGCCCGACCGAGATTGAGCCAGGTTGAAAGTGGTACATATCTTGAAACAATGGGTTTGCAAGAGCCTATGCCTTAACGAAAGGTCTGATCTCGTTGTTGAGGACGTCACTCAGCATTTCTTCTCGTCTTCTTTCTTCGATTCGATGGGGGATCTTGTCCCAGTAGCAGCGGGGGGCAGCAGCAGATCTGGGCTCACCAGCGTATTGGAGACTTCGCCAACTCAACTTCTCTTACTCGACCTAAAGTAGCTCTAAGAATAAGTAGTTGTAAGGGAGGAAGTCGTCAAGTCTTGCTGTTGGCGTCAAAGATGATAGGTGCCAAACCAAAGTCAAGGCGGCAGCGATATGCCAAAGCCAAAGAGGCTCAGTCTGTTCTGATGTTCAGATGCTTTCTCGCTGTCCGATGGTTGCTCGCTGGCATGGGTCGTTGGATAAGTACAAAAATAAGTCAAGGCGGGTGGCAAGCTCTTTCCTAGCCGCGCCTGCATGAGTTCGAGCACTCTTAATAATGAAAGTCAGATTAGAATCAAAGTCAATCTCCTCTTCCGAGAAGTTACAAGAGCGTATCCTGTCAAAGTTCCCTTCTAGTCAGCCCGAGTTCTTTCCTTCCCATCCTGCTCAGACTAGCATCGGATGTTCCAAGAGCTAGGATAGCAATCGGTCAAGGAAGAGATGGTAGCAGTTCAGAGGGATCAGTCCAAACATTTCTTTCCGGTACCCATGCCTTATCAGAGGGTAGTACTGGCTGTCTCCTGTCTGTGGTAGTCAAGCCTCTTTCCGCTGGTATGGTAGTCATTCTGCTTTCTACTTGAGAGTGAAGGGACTGTAAAGCGAGCTATTACATACCCTAGAGGTAACGACGGGGTGATAACGACGTGTAAGGTATTGGTCGACTTCAGGAGGGTAGTGACACTTCGAAGTTTGTAACTGGTTGCGATACTGGAGCTTCGTGATTGACAAACCAACTAAATCTGGTCCAACAGTTGATATTGACATTTTATGTCTTGTGACGGATTGCTTCTTTGATAGATTGTTGCGTCACCTGGGATGGAACATGAAATGCATATAGAAAAGAGAAGTTCAATTCAGGACAGGAAGGTAGTTGTGTAGGCTCGCCAGCCTTGTTTCAGAGTCCTTTGTACTCTCTTCAGCTAAAGCTCTTAGCTAAGACTATTAATGGGCGAGTGGCCGATAGTTCCACTCGGCGATTGGATGATCCAGACAACTTGGTGCTGCCCTATTACGTAAAGGCGACCCCATATTCTCAACATGACATGACAAAACCGACCTAATAAAAAAGAATCTAAATAAAATAAGAAAAATAATCTAAATGGGGCAAAATTACAAAAGAAACTGGCGCACTTCTTCTATTTCATTCATTTCCATAGCGATTCACTCAACATAGAAAAGCAACTAGAGCAAAGCTAGTATCCGGCCTAAAGCTCTTGAACTAGAGGAGGGGTCTAGCATAGCATACTGAAACATAAATGTAGCTATAAAGCCTTTTTGAGCATCTTCCTTGCGATCTCCTTATCCACTTTTTCACTTTTTTTTTGCTATCGATAAATTGCCATAGATCGAAAGTGAGTCCAGGCTTAGTGCTTCCGCCTACCCGGCAGCCGTTACCTGCTGTTCACCACTCCCCCCTTCTTGCCTATTTCGTTAGCATGACTCCTCTCTAAAGTTTCATTCAAGTCGTTAGTCCCACATAAAGTAAAGCAATTAATTTTGAGAGACTTTTGACAGGTGAACTACTTCCTATTCGATTGCTTTAACAAAAGCCCTCTTACTAAATCCAATCGGCCGATATTGGATAGACCCTTGCTACAGATCAGAAGAGCGCATACCGATTGAAAAGAAAGGAAGCGATAGAGTACAACAGATTCACCGAAGAGCTGCTACAGAAGAGAAAGAGCAGAAGAGCTACGAATAGGATCACTTGGAGCTAGGTGCTTCTCCCGAGAAAGGAATCACTCCTAGGCAAAAAGTGTACCCGCGAGGCACCCCTCCATTCACGTTTCGTTCCCATATGCATCGGCTTATTCTAAATCGACATATCCAGGCTCTCCCCAGGGACTCTTTACAAAAGTAGCATCCTAGAAAGAGTTGTTTTTACTAAGCATATGACGAAGGAAGTGCCGACGGAGTTCCGGTATTTTCAGTTTCCGCTCTTCGATAAGAATCTTTTTCCGTAAACTACCTATACCCGGTGGTTAACCGGTAATAATGTTAAAAGCCGAAGGGCTAGGGCGATTCGTAAAAGTAAGGAAGGTATTTGACTCTCATTTCAACCGCTTTAACAACCTCAGTACCAGTATTTTCTTTCATTTTTAAAAGGGCTATGCCGTGCTTCTTGCGCTCAAGTATCTCTTCGATTGTTTCAGGCCGAATTGCTAGGTAGCAAATCTTGTTGTCAGAGATCATTTATGTCAGCTAGAAATCGATGTTAGGACAAGCTATTTCACCTTGGACGTCACCTTTTTTTTACCATCCGCCCCATGATGGATTATTTTCCGGATGAAAAAGTATTTTACACTGACATTGAGTATAGAAAGTTTTTTGGACCATGTACTTTGATGGAGCTTTGAATTCGAAAGGGGAATGGCATTGGGATGGGATCGTGTTGATGTCACCAGAAGGTGTGGTTATCCCGAAGGCATATCAGCTGGGGTTTCCTACGACCAATAACATCACTTGCAGGACTTCGAGCTGCACTCTCCGACACTTGAAGATAATAGCGGATTCAAAGTTCAAAGCTGGTGATCAGCCAAGGTTTTCCTTGCTCTTGAGCCAAAAAAAACAAAAAATGTAGGATACTGGTGCCTTGACTCTAATGCTTGCTTGACGGGGACTCCCAAGCCAATCGCCTACGTTCGTATCCTGTCTTTCATTCAAACCTAAGATCATGAATCGAGCCCTATTCACAAGAACCGGCCCAAAAGAGGCTCTTTCCTCAAACTGGCACTCTTCTCTTGTCTTCGAGGGGAACTTTTTGTAAGACCAACAATCCCGAGAAAAGGGAAAGTTGCACAATTCCAATTCAAGTTGACGAGGGACAGGGGCGATGAAAGAACTAAACTAGCTCCAAAGGCCTTCCATTGCTTTTGCGAGAGAGGACTAAGGGATAAGGAAAGCAGGGCATCGGATTACGCTTTTTTCCGGCCAGGGAAAGCAGTTCCTTCCATTCCATGGCTACTACTCGAATGAATTCCGAAGAAAGGGGTCAAACTCGAATATAAAAAAAGAAAACCTTCCCCCTTAGAAACTTCCTTGAACAGCCACCGCCCCTGGCATCTCCTCTGTAAACTGGATCTCTTCTCTTAGGTTAAATAACCGAATCCCCTAGCTCTCGATCAAACCCTTATCCCAATCACCTTCCGGAAAGGAAGCCATCGAAATCGTAATCTTTTCTTTTTGCAGGCGATATTAATCGTTCACACTCGCAGATCAGCTTCCAGGTCTGCTTCGGGCTATGGTCATTGATGGGATAACAATTGTACTAGTACTAACTGTTCTGCTCATTTTTATGAATCTATTGAAGTAGCCTTCGCTCGAACCTACGGTTAGTGAGAAGGGTATTATAGGTCTCTAAACTCACCGACCTCTAAGCTGTGGGGCGTTTGGGAAGTTGTCAAAGCTCCCCAATATTCAACCTAGGCTCTATAATAAAATATTTAGGGAAGGACCGGGCCTTCTTTACTACTTGAGAAGAAAGACCCCCTCCTTTTCGATCTTGTATTGAGAAGATCTGGGCAGTACTCGTAATGCACGCTTTTCTCTCTCGGGCTAGGTTCCGAGCTCTTTTTGAGCGAGAAAGAGGGATCCTCAAAAAAGGAATTTCTTCTGTATGGAAAGAAAACTACAAGGGAAAAGGTTCTCAATCTAAGGAAAGACTACCTTCTCATCTATTCTGTCTGTAAGAGATAGAAAGCAAAGAGACGGAAGGGTCGAGTCGAGATAGTCTTTCATTCAATTCAATGGGATGGACTAGTTGGAAAAGAGCTTTCACAAATGGATCAGCAGTAATCTCTACGGAGTTTTCCTCAAACTGCACCCGAGCCAAGGGGTTGAATGTCGAAACCAACCATCCCCAGAGTGCGCTTTGAAAATTTGAATTGGGAGTCAGAATCGGCTCTTTTCTGCAGCAGAGCTTAGAAGACGAGTATAATGACCGATAGCCTACCTCCTAAGTAAGGGCATTGATAATCCGCCGGAGTCTTTTCTATTATAGTTCATTCCATCTATGCTAAGTGTACGTACTAGTTCCTGTATTCAACGTAAAGTCAACTCTTCAATCTCTTATTTTATTGCTCGAATTCGATCCTTCCATTCCAGGTCAAGACCTTCGCTTGTTGACCACTTTTCGATGAGCAGATCTTTCGCTCAATTACGATCCATACTCAAGTTCGAAGACTGCCTCCCCCGCCCCCTTCTTAGTCACTGGACTGCTAGGATAAGGGGATGGTTACTTTGAGAAAATCTCTCTTTCTGGTGCAACTCTTATATAGTATTGAAAGCGTTAGTTCAGTCAAGCTTTCCTACTATACTTCTAATAAAGGGAAAGGAGTTCATGATTTCAATCCTTCTTTCTCTTTCCGTTCTTCTCGGGCGGTACTCTTGCTCTTCCTGGCTTGAAGAAAGTCCTTCTTTTCCGGCTAGGAAGCGGATGAGGCAGCCCTCGCTCCTGTTGCTGTTACGGCTAGTGCGAGTTGCTCGTAGTCCCTTACAAGGGGCTTCAATCTATACTTCCAGTAAGCGGAAAAAGTCAGAAAAGGACAGAAGGCCAGCTAGCCCAACTAGTGGTAAACCCGAAGCGAGATCGGAGTAGGAAGACCATGAGTGGTGAAGTTCTTTTCCCAAGCCGTCGAAGAAAGGCCTAGCCGAAGGAGAGGTACTTATGGCAGAAAGGGGCCGAGGGGAATGTCTTCTTGTGAAGGGAGTCTTTTCAGCTTCAATCGACTGAAAGCACTTCCTTCCGCGCCTACCTCTCTTGGTTTCCTGCTTTTAGGGCCGGAACTGAGCTTCTCACTTACAGAATTGTAAGCTTCATTTCATCAAAGGAGACTTGGAAAGAGTTGCGTTAAAGAGGACTGGGGAGCCTCTCGAAGTCTCCGATCTCACAGATGGTTAGGCGTTAGATTCCTTCGCTTGTTCAGAAGCTTGACTAGTTCTCCTTACTCGGACATTCTGTTCATCCGACCACCGCCCATGTTTCAAGATTGAAGTTTTCACCGTAAAAAAAAATAACGTTGTAATGAGATCGCATAGGTCCATCCTCCTCACAGGCAGCCAAAGATGGGCGAGGATCAACATCGTTACTTAGGGCAAGATCAGATCCAGACGGGCTTACTCTGATTTAATTGCTAAGATTAGAGCTCCTACTCGTACTCATTCTCAAGCACTTGCAGCGGCAACTAATAGTTGACCAACCGCGGATACGCAAACAAGAACCATGGCATGAGATGTATTTTCCTTATTCTAAAGCAAACCGAAGCTTCTGCCCCAAGGCACCAGCGCATTCCCTTCCTTCTTCTACTATTAATCTTGTCGGTATATCTGTCGTGGGGCATGATATCCCGCTGCGCTCCTCAATTGCTGCACTTCCTGAGAAAGAAGTCGTCTTGGTATTGGATCTGCTCTTCTGTTAGCATGAACATGAATTAGATTCTATTCGTCTTCTTTATTCTTAAGAGAACCCCCCACCCGAACCATTTTTAAGACCACCAAGCCCTCTCGAATGAGTTCTACTATAGCTATAGAAGCTTTCAACGTAGTCCCGGGGACAAATCTTTCCCTCACTGAGAAGTTCAAACCAGTGACTAGATCGTCCTGAAGACGGATGCGACGGGAAGAAGTGGCATTTGGAAGTGTTGCTGACTTAACATTTAGGTTTCGGCATAAGAAAGCTTGCACTGTCTTTTCGCACTTAGGCGTACAGCGTGCCATTGGTAATGATTCTACTACGGTTCCACTCGCAAGCTGATCCTAAGTAATCGTTCTTGTTCATTGGATTCCGGAGGAACTACTTCGTTAGGATTGGGGAATTGCTGCGATTCTTCCTGAATAGCCTGGATTCTCCCGTCGAGAGTCACTTTGAAAGTCTTACCTAAACTCTTCCGACTGAATATGATAAAGCCTATAAAACAACGAGCTACTATCATTTCTTCATTATAGATTGAGATCTTCTTCGAACTTGATGCACAAATAGATAGAATAGCAGCAAATAGCATCTTTCTAGCCTGCATATTCGTGGAACTTAATCTCATTTAGAAAACCAACTCTCTATCTTTCAGCAACTGAACGGGAAGTGGTTTAGGAAAGGACTGACGAATCGGATGCGCTCGCTCAGCGAGAAAGGCCCTGCCCCTGCCAACCAACAAAAAGGAAAGAAGAAAACGAAAGGAGAAGAGAACTTCGTATTTTGGTAACTCTCTAGGAGTCATGTTTAACCTTGAATGCTATTAATAGATTCTACAGCAAGAGTCCCTCGGACTCGGAAAGTCATAACGAAAATGGCTAACCCAATAGCAGATTCCGCAGCAGCCACCGTTGAAACCAATGAAGCAAATGATTGACCCATCATATCATCCGAAGAAACGGAAAATACCAAAAAGTTCGAATTGACAGCTAATAACATTGATTCCATTGGCATTGACATAATAGGAATATTTCGTCTATTAAGGAGGATTCCCCGAATACCTGAAATAGAGATGATCATAGAAAATGTAAAATATTTGATAGGATCCATTTCGGCAACGTAGAATGATTAAGAAATTCAAATGTTATAACTCAAGTACGAACGTCATTCTACACCCGAAAAACTCCTGGGACGTTCAGGGTCGGGTCCCCATAATATGTATGGGTGTGCCCATACCTGAAAATTGAAGTGGGCTTCCAAGGATATACAAAAGGCCGTATAGTACTCCAACAAACAACATTATGTTGAATGTTGTTGTAGAGTATTCTACCTTATTAATCATCCTATGATTATATAAGATCCGCACTCCATTATACAGATGATAGGACAGGGCAAAGGCAGTAATCAAGACAAAGAAGATGAAAAAAGAAAACGATAGTGGCTAGGAAAGCTCCGGAGATTCTATGGGAAATTGGAAACGTCGAAGTAAGCTGTGGCCTATAAATAGGAAGATGAGGAGATAACGGTCGAAGGATATTCATGATATTAGGTTGGGTTTCTATTTCGCTCCTTGCTCGCGGAGCGGCATACCGAAAAAAGAAAAGCCTTCTCGGCGGAGTCGATGACTTAAGCCCTTTCTTTAAAGAGTACTCACTGAGTTACTTACGGAATATCAAATCAAAACTTCGTTCGAATTGGATGTGTTAAGCATAGTGCCATCTTATCCCATTGTCCTTTGCGGATTGTCTTCTTCATTGCATTAGATGCCTTTATCCCCTATCCCTAATCACAAGGAAGGATTGATATTTAACTTAAGCTAGTCAGAGGTACTTTCGAATTCTCCATTGAGTGATAGATTGATCGACGTCCGAAAAACACGGAACACTAACCTAATCTCGACAAAGAAAGAGAAGTAGAAGCAACTCCATCATGAAAGAAGGTTCTACGAACTTATCTACGCAACTGGCATACCGTCGAATCTATTCTACGGCTACGCTACCATCTTTCTTCTCTTATGATCTTTCTAGTTAGAGGGAACGATCACTCCTAAAAGGAGCAGTGATCCTTTTTCTTCAAAGTATCCGAAAGCGGTTCGCTCTTATTGGCTTGTACGATATGATATTATATTATATTGTACCAAAGCAAGCACACTCATTCAAGCGCCAGCCGTTGACTAGCCAACCAGAAAGACATTTATAAAGAAAGAAGCCAAAGCGACGTACCTACCGAATTCCACGACTTCGCCAGCCAAGCATTATGTTCCAACACCGGCAACTCCCACTCGAACTGGAAGAGGAGCCGCAACAGATCAAGCAAGGGATTCGGGATTCACTCCAACAGAAAAAAGCCTAGATATCGCATCTGAATTGAGCACTCGTACTTCGCTACCTTTCTCCGAGCGACTAAGAAGATTCACTGATTTCGTCTGCTAGAGATGCTTTACCTAACAATGACTTTCAAGTGGGGAGTGAATGAAGATATAGAAATCCTAGGCTCACCACAGCCACCTTTTTCGATCCTTCAGGACGTAATCACCCTCTTGAAGAGGGCCAAGGGAGGATCTTCAAGAGATGAATGCGAACGGGAGGACCAATTGCTAGAGACCAATACAGATGGATGCACGACGGAAAATCCAGCTGTTGACCAGCTGGATTCAAAGAGCTCTTCTTCGTCTTTTCGGCCCCCCACTCATACTGATACTGATTGTGCTTTCCATGTTTGCCATATTATATATTCCGTATGGTTGGTCTTGGTCTTACTTAATTAGTCTAGTTAGTTTCATTGATTGCGTTTCTACGCTTTCAAAAAAGTACGTTTTTTGGGATGTTCATGTCCTTCGCTGGCTCCGATACATTTACATAAAAAAATTCTTTGTGGACCGACCGAACGGTAGGGCCTCCCATGTGGCGCACCCTCAGACCAATAGAAGGGGATTTCGAACTAAGCTAAGCTAACGAAGGTGATTCGCTCCAAGCCGAAAGAAAGCGACTCATATATTTTATATATTTTTCATCTACGAGATTTCTGTTCCATTCCTGCCGACACTCACTGTATTTAAGACCACTATAGTATGATGGACTAGGCGTCCCCAACTGCTACTGCTTTTGACTTAGTTTTGATACCAGCGAATGCTCTTCATAAGATCCACGAAGCATTGCGAAGGGCATGTGATCATCTTTGCTTTAGTACTGCACGCACAAAGCTTTATCCTTGTCAAGAGGCATCACTACCTTATTCGCAGATGGTCTTTTAACCTTTGCTATAGGCGCAAGTGCTACTCTTGCATGGACGGTTGCTAAAGACTGCTACCCTGGGGAGGCTCGATCGATTAGAAAGGAAGTGCTAATCATTGTTACCATGCATGCACGGGGAAGAAGCTCTAGTGGCTTTCAAGGTGAAAGTCAGTTCTTTCAAAGCTAGCTATTTGTCCCCATTTAATAGAAGAGGGTTTTTTACCATTCCTGCGAAGTACTGATGCGAACTCCCTCTTAGTGAACTACAAAGGAAATGAAATTCTTTCATGGGAGAGATCAAAAAAGGGCAATGCGTCTTGTATGAGAGTCCTCTTTCTGAATGGGAAAGAGATTTGAATCGGTTTAGTTTAGCTTTCTTAGGAATTAGATAGGGACTCTGAAAGTTCATGTGAAGAAGTTAGTGGAAGAGATCATGTTTCCGGGGTTGGAGTCACCGAAGTGGACGATAGGCAAGAGAAGACCCAGGAGTGGACCTGACAAGCATAAGATTCATTCAATAGCCAAGCCGGAGAGTCTGCACCACTCCGAAGTACTAATAACTAAGTTGAAGAGAGAGCAGGGCAGGCCATAGACGAAAGTGAACTATAGACTACTTACCGGAGACCATAGGCAATGGACGAAAGACCAGCGGAAGGGCATTAGTCGCCGAGAAAGCTAGTGTGCGTAGATCAAAGCTTAGTGGAGAGACCATACTATAGGCCAGGTTATCAACAGGGGAAGAGGCGGTGTGGATGGCAGGAAAGATTACGGAGAAGTAAATAATCAATGATTATGCGGAGGGTCCAGCAGTCACTAATTACCCGGTCAAGCCTATTTTTTTTTATTGGAAAATGAGAAGGAAGCCATCTGTCATGGAGAGGCAATCCTCAAATACGTACTTTGGCCTGACGGCTTACCGTTCTTAGCTTCTGATGGGAATTCCAAGTCCTATTGTCCATCGGAACCATCAATCATAAGATTTGCCAGTCAGAAAGTCTTCGCTCTTCCAAAGCCTCATTAGCACGCCAGTCAGTCAGCTTGACCAAGAAGACCCGAAAAGGCACACAATAAGGAAAGGAAGATCACGTATCGATCAATTTCTGTTCTGCTACCCCCGAGCCATTGGATTGGTAAATCCATAGTACGAGGACGGATCTAACATACCTATTGTGCCACCCTTTGTTGGAAAGGCTCTTCCCGGTAATGGTAGATGATTCCTAATGATGACTTCTAGTAACAAGCGGATGTGGTGTAGGAGCCAGGGGAACCAAAGTAAACAAAGGTGCTCCCTCATGTGTGTTGCCCTCATCGCATGTTGCGAAGGTAGGAATAAGAAAAAAGGGAATCCCCGGCCATGCTAGGATTGTGTTTACCAAGACAACTACACTGAGTTGACAAAGGAAAGAAAGAGCGGAAATGCCGACAACAGCCTTTGGGGTTATCCTGCACTTGGAAGAAGAAGTAGAAAAAGGAATAAATATAGTGATAATTTTCTTGTTCGTCGCCGTAGTAAATAGACGAGAAAATAGAATTTCTTTCTTCGTCTTTACAAAAAAGAAATAGGAGTTAGCTCGTTCACTAAAAAAAAAATCCTTTTGTCCAATAATCTATTAATAAAAATAGAAAAGCTTAATAAAAAAGCAGAAAAAGAAATAATAGTAACTTGGTCCCGTGCATCTACCATTATACTTACAATGATCGGCCATACGATTGCTATTCATAAAGGTAAGGAACATTTGACTATTTATATAACAGATCGTATGGTAGGACACTGGGAGAATTTGTACCTACAAAGCCATTTACGAGGACATGCAAAAAACGATAATCGATCTCTATTAATTATATATTCTTTCAATCCTATCTTAAAAAAAATGGAAAGATATTTATGATTCATTAGTAGGAGACAAACCTTATGCTAAAGAAAAAAAAACACACAGAAGTATACGCTTTAGGTCGACATATATCTCTATCTGCTGACAAAGCAAGAAGAGTAATTGATCAAATTCGTGGACGTTCTTATGAGGAAACACTTATGATACTAGAACTCATGTCTTATAGAGCATGTTATCCCATTTTTATTAAAATAGGTTTATTCTGCAGCAGCAAATGCTAGTTACAATATGGGTTCCAACGAAGCCGATTTAGTAATTAGTAAAGCTGAAGTTAATGAGGGAGGGTACTACCGCGAAGAAATGAAAACCTCGAGCTCGAGGACGTAGTTATGCGATAAAAAGAACTACCTGTCATACAACTATTGTAGTGAAAGATAGATCTCTAAATGCTGAATATGAACAAATGGATTCGTGGATATATGATGATATGTATATTAGGGGAGGAGTATGGGACAAAAAAGAAATCCACTTGGTTTCAGACTTGGTACAACCCAACGTCATCATTCCCTTTGGTTTGCACAACCAAAAAATGATTCTAAGGGTCTACAAGAAGATCAAAAAATAATAGATTTTATCAAAAATTATGTACAATCAAATATGAGAATATCCTCCGGCGCCGAGGGGATTGCACGTATAGAGATTCAAAAGAGAATCGATTTGATCCAGATCATAATCTTTATGGGATTCCCAAAGTTATTAATAGAAAGTAGACCACGAGGAATCGAAGAATTACAGATGAACCTACAAAAAGAATTTCATTATGGAAACCGAAAACTAAACATTGCTATCACAAGAATTGCAAAACCTTATGGAAACCCTAATATTCTTGCAGAATTTATAGCCTAAAGAATAGAGTTTCATTTCGAAAAGCAATCAAAAAAGCTATTGAATTAACTGAACAAGCAGATACAAAAGGAATTCAAGTACAAATTGCAGGACGTATCGATGGAAAAGAAATTGCACGTGTCGAATGGATCAGAGAAGGTAGGGTTCCCCTCCAATTCGAGCTAAAATTTCTTCTTGTTCTTATATCATTCGGACAAAAATAGGCTAAGGTCGGGGGGGTATTAGGTATAAAAATTTGGATTTTTCTAGACAAAGAAGAGGAATAAGAAAACTTGACTTCTTTTTCCCTTCTATCGATTGATAGAACAAAAAAAGGGAAACTCTTTCGTTCTTTTTCTGATCAATCAAAACAAGCAATTCTCATTTTGAATTCTAAATTTGAGGTTGGTACGAGCCCTTGGTCCTATGGGTATGGAAGGAAAGTAGTCCGAGGGGTGGAATTAAAAATAGGTAGGCCCACCCCGGTCAGGCGAGAGCTTTTACCCATTCATTCGTTTGTTCCGCTCGGCAAGTTACCTATTCTTGTTGGCATTGAGAAGCTGGGGACAAAGTAGTGCTATTGCCTGCGCGGGAAAGAGCTTCATTCATAACTCCATGGTGGGCGAGCAGAGTGAGGTGAACCAGTTTCCGTAGTTGGGCACGTAACTTCGGCAGGAGAAGGGGTCTTTGATCCGAAGAATGGCCAAGTCAAGTAGTTGGCCTAGTTGTTCCATATAGTATAAAAAAAGGGATTTCACTGCCTTTTCCGAGTCAAAAGACAAGTAGGGCTAGCTAACGGACGATGAGGATGAAGTGAAGGGAGGGAAATTTCGGAGCTCTGACTGATAGTTCCATATAGGATATCGAAACCAAGAAGGTAGGGATCAGAAATGAGTAGCGTAGGTGATACCGATAGGGTGGTTGGATACGCGACAGCAACGGCAAGGCACTCTTGACCCCGTCCGTAGAGGGTCGGTACGAATGAGACTGTGCTAGAGATCGCAGTGAGCAAGTATGCCTTGTTGACTGGGTGGTGGTTTTGAAACAAGGATGAGTCACTCAGGGAGTCCGTCCAAGCTTCAGCAACTAATGCCTGGGCTAACTTCTTGGGGGTGAACAAAGTGTTCTGAGTCTGAGATCGATACTGGTTAACGCCACAAGTGCTCTGCCATTGGTCCACACACAGAGTTCTCAGGTAAAGTCAGAGCTTGGACTGGGAATGAGATCAGAAGAGGCTACTAGGGAAGATAGAAGCGATCCACAAATCAAACCACTATCCCATTGGCCGGCACCGAACACTCTTAAGAAGAAGCTTTATAAGGTATGTGCCTATGCTCTCGATACACGGCTTGAGAAGGCGGGCGCTCTTTTCAACTGTCTTTTCCATAAACTAAGAGCAACCGAAACCGGAACCCCGTTTGCAAATACGCTCTTCAAAATGCTGGACGACCAAGAGTGTAGACTTGACTCCAAATATGCCAGAGTTTTCACCAATAAGAAAAACATACCCATTATTATGATTATGATCGCAAACGAAATTCGAAAGTGTCTGCTTTTTAGCGGACCTTTTCAAGAAAGGTTTATGCGACTAAGGTTTAACTCAAACCTCAGCAACATAAAGGAAGAACAGGTTATCGCAACCTTATGGGGGTGCCTTCTGAGGAGGATAAGACAGAGCATCGACATAGAATTGCTTAATAGGGGAGCAGCAGAAGTTGTACGAAACATAAAGTATAACAAAGCGGAGATGCACATGTTCACGAATCAGCTAGTATAGAATAGGCAGATTCCGGGATGAAAGCTGCTTTGCTTCAAGTGAATTCACTGGATTGCCCTCATTGTACCTGAACCTCACACTCGCTTTTCAAGACCTTTCGTTGCTCTCACAAGCTGTTTTTATATAAGAAGAAAGGGGTTCACAACTGACTTGAGTTATAACAACCTGGTTCGCTGCGTAGAACTCGTAAATATGAATGAGGCCTTTTGAATGCTTAAAACCACCTCCTCCTTTCCTTGCCTTGAGGAACTTGATCTAAGGACCTCTCTTTGTGTAGAAGTTGGCCAGTGAGGTAATGTTGTAATTAACGGCGATTTTTTGTTTTGCTTCCTTGTCCTCTTGAAATGAAGCTACTTTGTTGGACACTTTCCCGGATTAGTTCGGGAATGAATCGTGAGCTACGACGATCAAGGAAATCTCATACACCCGTACCTTATACCTAGTATAGTACGATTCGAAAAGACTAGAAATTCTGTTTCACGGCTCTCCACTTTCTTTATCTTCATCATTTCTGCCCTTTCTGAATTATCCTATCCTTATGGACCTAACCTTGGGCAATTTCACTACCAACCCCTTTCTCCTGCGGACCTTTACGGAGGTAGGGCGGAGCCCCTGAGATGAGACGAAAGCTTTGATTGGGACTCCTTTCTACTTGTCCAAGTAGAGCTTATTAGGAGGATACTCCCTAGCTCGCCTGAATGAAGATCCAATTAGTCTATATTGGTGGGGCCTGAAGCTTGAGAATGACCTCTCAGTCGTGATAACAGCTGTTTCTGCGCTGAAACAATATCCCATCCCAGAAGACCTTTGGCTGAGATTTTAGATCCTTCACTGCCGAAACAACCGCTTCCTACCAACAAGAGAAAAAAAATTATCAGGATATCGAAAATGGTCAAATCGCCCTGCTAGCTTAAGTCAAAGAGAGTAATCGGGAGTAGTGAGAGTCAACCTTTCCTGCCGATGAGCCAAGAAATTTTCTCACGCGTAGCCGTCGGTGGTTGTTAGGAAGTCAGCTTCGAACCCAATTTCGTACTAGCGTACGTACTCAAATCTCTGCTTTCTTTTTCTTAAGTAACGAAGCGCTTTCAATTCCCCTTGCTGTTAATGAGTAAAGGATGGCTGTCAGCCTCCGAAGACCTAAGTGGTGTAGTTGCTCTCTCTCACAGTCATGAGTCAGTCTATCTTTAGCTTCTATTTAGGAGCTGCTAACCTCACTTTGTTCGGGAAAGGCTTTGTAGGAATTCGGCCATCTTCCTCGGTTGTTGGTTCACCTCATGAGTCAACTACCTGCTTTCCCGCCCAGAAGGATAACTGCACTTTGTGAGATAGCGATCTCATTATCCTTAGGCCCTCTTTCGTAGTCAGCTGACAGACGAGAAGGGGAAGGACTACAACTAGCCAGCTGTAACGACTGGGAACTGCTCTTACTGAGCACCGGCGAGATGAACTTCAACATTCCCTCTCTCTATGTATTTCTAGATATCGGTAATTCGAGATGCGCTTTACCACATATGAAAGTCAGGTTTCTAGGTGTGGATGAAAAAACTAAGCCGAATCCCAACTCCATTTTTTTTTTTGCTTTTGGTAGTTGAAGGCGAGATGTAGACTTATTGAACGTGAAGCTACAAAAAATCTAATTAGAGCGATGTTGATGTATCTTCAAATTTCAAAGAAAGCCTTTACTTTCATGAAGAGGCGTAGGCCGATCCGACTCGAACCTTCCTTCTAACCTTCACCTGAGATGAGATCTTTAGAACAACCAATGCTAGTTTGGGATCTATCTAGTGAGCAGAGCTCTTTCATTAGAAAGAAATCTTTGTCTTTCTGAGCCTTAGTCGAAGGAGGAATCAATCGAAGCCTTATGAATGCAAATCAAGTTCATGCGGAAGGAAGAAAGTGCTCATATCCGGCAAGGTGATCAGCTACGAAACTTCTTTCAATGGGATCGGTTCTTCCTGTCAAAGCTGACCCGAGACACAACTTGGATAGCCCAAACCCAAGGTCGATGGTATGGAATTACAGTAAAAACGATCGAAAAACAACTAACAGCCAAAAAAACGATCGTATCGAAAACTAATTTGATGTCAGGCCTTAAAGTATAAAAGTCCCATGTTTGCTCAGTTTAAGATAGAGCAGATTCAGTTTAACCACTCTGAAGAGAGGTACGAGCAGAAGTAGCTCCACCAACGCCAGACCGGGCTAGACCTTAGGTAGGGTATAATATGAGTTCCAGGGACGAGCGATAGCGAACAAAAACAAATACAACTATATAAACAAACACTTTAACATATTCTTCTTAAGAACATAAAACAGTAATAGAATAAATTAATATATAATAACATAACAAATACATAAAACAGTATATGAAGACACTACTTAAACTTTAACAACTACTACTTTATAACTCATAAGATAATTCATATTCAAATTAATAACATAAAACAGTATTAAAGTATTCAAGTATTATGCTTGAATACTTTCTTTCTTTTTATATTTAATAAGTAATAAGTGAGAAAGTGTTGTATTCGACGGGAGAGAGTGTTGTTAGAGAGATCGAGTTTCTTGTTGTGGGCCTATTTTATGTGATCAAATATGAGACGGGGCACAAGCGCTCAAGGGCAAAAGAATGAGTTCGGGGAAGAAAGTTTTGAATGTTCTTTGTGCGTCTCAAGCGTGAAAGACAGAATTTCTTTGGTCCGAGTGAGAAAACGGGGAAGAGAAAGCCATGGAGGAGATGCTTTCGTGAGGGATCGAAATACAGATAGGGCTCCACTCTCTAATTCTAGTTTTAGCACACGTATGTGATGATGAGAAGTATTTTCATAGTCTAGCTATTACAACATAGCCTTTTCTTCCTACCTTGAGCCCGATATTAGGTAAATTTAAAGTATAATGAAGAACTCTTCTCCCCCCTAATATTACTTTGATTACAGTAATTGCGTGAATGGCTATTCAAAACGTAGAAAGATCTACAAAGATTTTGGTCTATCCTCTCTGGTATTCCCTCTATCAAGCATGAGTTCTGTTTCTACTTCAATCTCTTCTTCTTCGTTCTTGCATATTTGCTTTATAATTTTTTTTGTAAGACGGATTCAAAGGCACCGCACCTTAATAAATATATGGTATTAATGAGATAGGGACGAGGGACGAGAGAAGCGACGTGCCGGGAATGATTATAAGTACGCATTCGATGAGAGAGATATTATTATTATATAACGTAAACATTCGATGATGAATATTCATATATTTATATTGAGGTACGGTTACTTTATATAAAGATACGAGATGAGATAATGAATAGCCTTTGAGTTGACTTTGTTCTTGAATTCAAGAACTTCGTTAACTCTAGCTCTTTAGTTTCATTTGCCCCATCAGCAGTATTTTGCTATTGAACGAAGATATGAGTAACAGTAGGTAAGAGAAGCGATCGGATCAATGAGACTCTTGGATGAGGGAACCGGAGTTGGAGAATAAAAAACACTTTTTTCGTGGTCGAACGTCCAATCCGGACCGAAGTGATCTATTAATCAGCTAATAAGTCGTTTAATGACGCAGATGATTGGAACCTGTGAGGACATGAGAGGAACCATCGCCCCTTTTTGAACGCGCGGACTATCGACAGCAGGCACTATCGCCTCACAACCTAGACTGGCTGTATTGGATTAGTAACCGCTACTGTAGCACGCACGCGATAAGTGAGCCCCCTCTCAACGGATGGATCTGGGTCCAATCCCAGGTCGTTGAAACGTGGATGATGATGAACCTCTTGGAATAAATGAGAAGAAGATCAGATGGTTAAGCTATCTTTTCTCCCGCGGATAGTTGACTACGTGAAGCTAGTAATGCAGGTCCATTCGGGGCCGACCACCTGTCTTTGACCGACTCATTCCGGGATATTTTACATTTGAAACCTGCCTCTGGAACAATATCTTTGTATTGAAAGACATGTCCAGCCGAAAGAAAAAGATGCTTTAAAGGCCCATACTGTCCGTTCCACGAGAAGGGCAATAGGCATAGTGAACCTGGCTCAGGTGACAACGGTCCGGGCGAGGCCGTACGTACTATAAAATAGAATGGCTCCCACTTTCCCCTTTCCCCTTTCCCGAACAAGGGCTCTCCCTATCTTTCTATCCTCTTAGTCGACCCTACCTCGTGCTGACGAAGCGACGGTGGCTAAGAAAGATTCATAAGGTGTCTACGGCTCACTTGTAGCGAGAACAAGAGAACTAGAGCGGGTTAGGTTGAAGTGCGAGACCACTAGTGCTTTTGGTGAAGTATCAACCCTACATATTCTTTTTTTCATTACTTAATTCGAGAAAGCCGATGATTCCAGCCGTAGTGTGTGATGTGAGGAAGCTAGTTCAGTCAACTCTCTTTCGTTTCGGATATGTCTTCTCCCCTTCCCTTCGTTCAGCTCTTTCGCCCCTCCCGAACTACTGGGTTCATTCCCACCTGTGTACTTGAATTGTATAGCAGCAGCATTCCGTACAGAACAACCCTTTCAGTTCAGATCGGTCGGGCCCTCTATCGCAGAGATGTTTAAACGAGGGGCGAAGAGCTGCCTAAACTAAAGTAATATTGGGAAGTATTAGAATATAAGGTGAGACGATAGTCGATTGGCGAAGTGGTCTCCATCTCAGGACAAAAGAAGAAGAATGAAGTGCCGAAGATGCGTGGACGTAGTTCAGGATCGACGCTAGCTCCTTCAATTGGTCCTCCATGTGATTGGCAAAAAGATGGGTGCCAGGATGAAAAAGAAGAACATCATCGTATAAGAATTTGAAAGATATGTTGAAGATCTCCTAACTTCCATTGACAGAGATCTTCCTCGCCAGATTAGATTGGTTTCAAGAGTACCTTGCCATACCAAGAAAAGGCTAGCAGGTAGTTGGTTAGAAAGCGGGATTGCTTGCAATAGCACGTAAAGTAATCAAAGGATTTTGTCCGCATCACGTCGCCCCGAATTATAGTGTCACTCGGAAATACCCTTTATTGATTGCTTGTCTCAAACTAAAACATAGATGATCGAAGGAGCGGTGCCGGATGTGCGACAATTGCATTAGTAGGAGGGGCTGCTGGGATAGGCTAATCCACTTAATAAAGCCCTTCGCTTTCGAAGAAATGAAAAGGAACGACCACAGGGAGCAACTCGAGCGTAAGCGAGAGCAACGAGTGATAACAGTAGTAGACGTCTTTCAAAAGATCCTTTTTCCCTGCATTTTCTTTGATTGCCGATATTGACTTAGTGTCAGAAGTAAGCTTAAGCTAAGTAGATTTGCCATCTGATCTACGACACCCTCAGTCTTCATCAAAGTCAAGTTCAAGTAGGTGGCGTAAGATTGACTGCTACGATCATTATAATACCGTCGTCGTTCATGGTACCATGTTAGACTACGGTATGCAAGTCCATTCAGATAAGAGACAGTTGTTTGGGAACCCCAACCGAGAGAGGGAATGGGTGGGAACATCCGATATTAGTATTAGGTTGGACCAACGCTACACCGGCCAATTCAATCTAATTTGTCTTTCTCAAATAACTGAGGATTCGAACTGAATAAGAGAGAGCGAAACACTTTCCGCGTAAGAGCTCTTCAAACCTTGTCCTATCGAAGCAGCGCTGATACTCCTGGAAGTGTAAATGGTCTTTTTTAAGAAGAAGAATATATGCGAGACCTATTCTTTGGCCAAAAGGATAGCCAAGAAAGATGCCTGCTTTGGCACGGGGATCCTCTCTTTTCTTTATGCCTAGTGGGCTTAGTATGAACAAGAACTTCGTGAGGACACTTTTCCAGAGAGCACGGGCACAAATGACATTCAAAAGCTTTTTCCCCTCTCGTTAGGGACCTAAATATGTCGTTCGAGTTGCATGTGTTACGCAAATCGTAGATAGTGATCTTTTCTCTTCAATTTCACTCCTATTGCATGAACAGCTGCTTCATAATAGGTCTTCTTTGGTCTTGAATATCCCTCGTCTGTTGCTGCTTAAGGAGACAGAGTCAATTCTCTTTCTTTCCCTTCCTCAGCAACTGTCGTGAATGGCTACGAAACGTATATTGATCTTTATGAAAAACGTATATTGATCTGGAAAGACTCTAATATTGACGGCCCGTTGGTCGAGCCCATCTTACGATGCCCTTCCATTCACTACTACTTATACTAGGCGTCCGTCCTCAAGACGATTACTAGTACTCTCTTCAGATCTATCCTTGAGTGGTGTTAAGCACCCAGGAACAACCGTCAGATCCCAACCATCTCCTATATCCCAACATTTCCAGAGAAAGCCATATCGGACTTTTTGAATGTCCTTCATTGAGCGCTTCCAATGTGTCGAGACAATCGGAGGATTGAAGAGATCCTCCAGCGATGGATCTTTATCAAGAGACATCTGAGTATGCCAATGGACCCACTGACGCCACTTTTGTAGCCAATTGCGGTAAAGAGTGTATTCCATCAGCACTTCAGTATCTCTATCACCTTCCCAGTATTGGTCGGGCACCAGAATTAATTGCTTAACCTGAGACTCAGTTAATACCTGATCAACTATGATTCCCTTCAGGTATGGGTTCCGGGGCCCTTCCGAACCACAAAGATAAGGGTAGTTTATGGTATGAAAGTGACTTATCAGCTACCACTAACAGTCTCTTCCACCTAATTGATAAGTGGGGAGACAGAATGCGAGATCTGACTCTAAATCCTGCACCAGCCAACCGTATAAGTGTCTTTTGACTTACACTATACTTATTAGCTATCTGTACAAGACCTAAAAAGGAAGCGATGGATAGCACCGCGCTAGCAGAAACTGGTGTAAGGTTCAAACGAACATTATACATCCAGAATTGCTTCGCAAACTCCTGTGCACCTAATGGCGAGTCTCAAGATTTTGACTCGGATATAGATACACCAAGCATATGCACTAACCGTCGGTACCTTTTAGCCACACGAGGTGAAGAGATGACTATGTCATCTCCCAACAACGCATACTGGTTGAAAGGACCAAAGTTCCAACAATCTTGTTCAATCCTTGCTGCCATCCATACCAGTATATGGTGAGATAAACTCAAGAGTGCCCAAGAGCCGTAGTACCCTTAGGGTTGCCCCGTTTTAAAGTATAACAACCGATTACTACCTTTCTTTAATAAAAGGTAGCTGGCTGTAAATACATTATTACTAAGGGTCCCTAGAACAGAAATAACTTAAAGAGCCTGCCGTATCGCCAAATATTAAAGATATGACTCTTGTAATAAAGGCAACCGGCCATCTATCTGTCGCTGAGCTGAGATCAAACGAACTTACGTTCGAAGGATCAAAGCGGCGAAGACGATGGATCGGCCTCTCTTGTTCAAAGGTGCCGTCACAGGGAAGACGGGAGAGAACTCCCATCGCCCATGAATGGACTGGATACAGAAGACGTTGAATGATATAGTTTCCTATCACAAACAATCGTCTTTTACCGGCTCCAGACAGAGTCGATGTAATCCTTCCTGTCGCTAAAGGAAGATGTCTATATTTTTCTACGTAGGGCTCGAATAATCGATGCTCATACTTGTTAAATATAGAGAAATCCTAGAATACTAATAAACAAATATAGCTCTCTATTGGCATCTTTTTGGAAAGGGCGAAGAACGCCGTGATGCCATAGGGAACCAGCTTGACCCATCCTAAATCCGAACGGAGACAACATCTTAAGGTTTAAAGAGAAATTGGCGAAAGCAACCAATTCAAACTTTAACGCCGAAAAGACATTACCTTCCGCTTTAGGGAATGTTTTCATTCGCCTATCATCATTAGGGATGGACTTCCAGGTTGGAACCCATCTAATCCCCTTTTGTATCATTGTATCCTTAAGCCATGGCATATAAGTCTGGGCCAACTCATCGAAATAATAATCCAATAGAGTTAGCACATGACCAATATGGTTTAATCTGGGTGGCTCCCCCACAATAGAATCAAAGACATTTAACTTAACTTTAGGAGCTAACTTAATGATTCTACATAGGGAGAACCAAGACAGATAAACTTTTACCAAGTGATCTGCCCGCTCACTCCGCGACATAATTATATGGCGGTGATGAGTAGGAATGATCCTTGGCAAACCACAACGACTTAAGGACACCATAACCGAAGGCTTGGTATTCACAAATGTTGACTTAGCATAATACTGCTGCAGTGCCACAGAGCACTGCTTCAGATATAATGCGGTGAATAGCAAGCCCGACCCTCTATAGAGTCTCATTTTATGGCAAAGTGACGGGAGAGTACAGCTCCTTCGAAAGTGAGACGCCCAGCTGCGACAACATAGATCTTTATTAGAAACCTATGAAGTCGCCCCACATGTTCAAACATGTGGCCTTCCATTCACTACTGCTGCTTGGGCAGAGTGAGAAATTCATTAGGGAAGTGGAGTTCGAGTGAGAAGTCTTAGATCAAGTGATAGGTTAGAGGCACTCGGAGTAGCTTCTCTCGTTCACGTGAGGGACTCATTGAATCTTTATACGCAGAATCGCAATATATTTTTTCAGGTCCCCGGGGTCGTTGTACGCTTTCTCAGCACTTATCTAATATAAGAAAGCTGGTACCCATTTATTGTACTCGTGAGCTGAGCGTTCGTCCCTCATTTTCAATCCCAAACAGCAGCTAACTAGGCATCCCGAACCAATGCTGCTAAGATCTTTGACTTTGCCCAGAACCAAGGGCCGAGTGAGAACGACGGGGCGTGTTGCGTAACAAGGGCAAGAGGGCGTTCGCCTACTTTCTTTGACTTACGAAATGAGATTAGATATCAAGAGTGTTGTCCGTTCTAGGCATGAAAGGAGAAACCATGTTTGCTCAGTTTAAGATAGAGCAGATTCAGTTTAACCACTCTGAAGAGAGGTACGAGCAGAAGTAGCTCCACCAACGCCAGACCGGGCGTAGACCTTAGGGTTCAATATGAGTTCCAGGTTCAAGTGAATGAGAAGTTGCCTAAGCGCAGCAGCAGTTCATTATAAGATAGAAGTACTCAACTCATATAGGCGGATTGACGCATCTGAAGAGGCTGGGAATATGAATGCTATGAGGCTTGGGGGAAGAAGAATCAGTCTCTCTTCATTTTTCGAGAGAGCAGGTCTAGGAATCCCTGACTTGCTTTACTTGAAGTTCGACTAAAGGCTTGAACAATACTGCTGATGGGTTTTTAGGGTTCGCCTAAACAAAATACTGCTGATGGGTTTTTAGGTCGCAGAGAAATCAATGTTTTAATTTAAAATACAAAGATATTCTGGGTTTGGGTTCGGGGCCTTAAAATACTGCTGATGGGTTTTTAGGGATTAGTAGCAAGAGCTCTTTTCTCTCGCTTCCGGTCGAGTCAAATTTAGCAACTTATATACGTCTTTTTCATGGCTATTCAAAACGGAGAAAGATCTGACCCGTCTATTAACCGTCGATGTTGCTCTAACTGTAAGATATTCCTTTAGGTCCATCCCTGCAAAACTTATATACTTATAGTAGTTGAGTGAATGGAAGGGCTGAGTGTAACGACAGGATAGAAATACTGATAGCGAGATATACGAAGTGAGATTGGCTCGACCTATAATACCGTAGTCGAGATTACTTAGGGTGGGGCTATTCAAAACTACGAAAGATCTGACCCTTCCCTAACTAAAAGCTCTTCGCCAATTCGACTAACGTCTCACCTATCCAGTGGGTACCCTTCCCTTACTAAAAGCTCTTCGCCAATTCGACTATCGTCTCACCTATCCAGTGGGTACCCTTCCCTTACTAAAAGCTCTTCGCCCCTCCCCTTGTACCAAGAAGCAAGTTCAGAACAGAAGGATAAGGGGCTCGTCTATTATAAGTTATTAGTTGACGGGGCTATCTCAGATATCTCGAGTAAGGAAACGGGCTTGATGGGGAAAGAGAATCTATTTCATAGGAAGACGTGCGCCAATCCCCTTCTTTTCGAACGGTGAAGAAGGATAATCGAATAAGTCAAGGTGGTTCGCTTCCTCTGCTCTGGCAGCTCCTTCAGCTAGCAAGCTATGTTGGTTTGGGCATTTCCATCGCGAAGGATTCAAAACGAGTCCCATTCGATTGAGATTCATTCAAGGGTGTGGTTTGACTGGTGAACTACCTAAAACTCTATCTATTATCAGTTTCACTCGTTCTATTTGAAGTTGGTTATCCCCTTTGGTGCTTTCCTGGAACATTTCATTGACCTAAGGCACGATCCTCTTTCTTTTTAGAAAAGGTTGCTGCCGTTTGCCGAATCAAGGCGATGGGGCATTAAGTGGATTGGTTCTTTCGCTTCCAGCTGGCGGATCAATGCCACTCCCCTCTCGGTTTTCCTAACAAAGGTTTCAGTGGGTACCGCGCTTGCTACTAGACTAACAAAGTGGAGCAATAGACGTTCCACTTGTCCTCTTCCTTGCCCGAGGATAGATTCCATTAAGAATTAAGACCCAGTCGTTGGCCGAGCAGGAAGAGGTATAAACTACCTACACATGCTTAGGGGGAAGATTTTTTATGGGTTTGAATTGCGCAAGGAATCGATTGAAGACTAAGCGAGTAGCAAAGCAGTTGCAAGCAAGTAGGAGTCCCAAACTAAGACTAACATAGTAACTGCTATTAATATTAACTCACCCCCCATTGTCAATTCCTTAATTGTACTATTCATTCAACCAAGTTCCCGAGGCTTATCCGAAGGAGAAAACAGTTCCTCATCCCTCGATATAAAGAAGTTTAGAAGGCAACAAGAAAATTAGTTGCATTCGGGCAAAATTTCTTAGATTCAAGTGTCCTGCTGGATAAGAAGACCTAAAAGACCAGTCAAGGGAAGAAGATCGGTAACAAAAGGTCATCATTCTTTTTAAGTTGAGTCTGCGTATGAATGATCTACTTGACGACTTCACCAACGCTTCTGGTCTCAAGGAGAAAAGCAAATATATGATATCAGGAAAAAACATCCTACGCAGGCAAATTTCCAGCATACTGGGTCTCGAAGATGGGATCCAAACATATTCTATTTGCCGATCCTTGTCCCCCAAGACCTAAAAAGAAGGAGGAAGGGTACCCACTGGATAGGTGAGACGATAGTCGATTGGCGAAGAGCTGCCTAAACTAAAGTAATATTGGGAAGGGTACCCACTGGATATGGATAGGTGAGACGATAGTCGATTGGCGAAGCGGGGGAATCGAATCAACCCGAGAAAGGGTCTAAAAAACGTCTTCCCCTGTCCTTGCGGATAGCAGGAGAAAGAGAAAGACTATGTACCAGAGCCCTAAACATCGGGACTGATACAGGACTAATGTTGACCCGACCTTTCTTGATTAGAAACTGCTTAGAAACCTCTAGGCATCCACGTTCCGTTCAGAGATCAGAGACTTTTCTTTTGATATGGTCATCTTCGCTCCTCCACTCTCGAGTCGAATAGAATCTATTGCCTCATCCGAAAAGTTCTTGAATTCGAGAAAACTGACCACACCGAGAAATTTCTTAATAGAAAGAGGAAATCCGCTGTTCGGAAGAGAATACAGAGGTAATAAACGAAACCGAAAAGGTCTACTTAAAAGATCTTGAATTGTCTTAACGCTTTTTCTTCGTTCAAAACGAGATAGCCATCTGCCGCCTTGGGGAGAAGGGGCGAGACGAGTGAAACCTGGGAAATATGAATGAGTCTCTTTCCCGCTAGCCAGTAGAAAAGCGAAGTTGAAGAAAGAGTTCTTTCTAAAGGTTTGACTTTCTTTGTCCGAATTTTGAGCCGATATAGCTTCTTTACAGCCTCTCATATGGGGGGAAGTTTGGTTGGATTAATAATAGGCCTTTCAGAAGGCATAGAAACTACATACGATGAAGATGGGGATATAAAGATACGGAAGAGGAGCTCTACCCGGCGGGGTTGGCGTTCATCCCGTAGTTGGAGCGAATCACCTTCGTTAGCTTAGTTCGAAATCCCTTATGCTAGGCTTAACTCTTTTTTCTTTCAAGGTCATGATTGAGATTTCTTGAGATTGTTTGTAAGAACTAGCACTAGACTTCTTCCCCCCTTTCGCGCTTTTCAGTATCTTTCTTGGCTTCGCCAGACGAATTCAGTCTTTCCTTAGGAGCTGTAGATTCCTCGGGAATTATAAGCAAACCAAGTCAATGGTGGAAAGGCAAACTGACTCATGGCTTGGCAACCCTTTTCCTTAGCACATCTCCCCTGTCTGTTTTGTAGTAGAAATTCCCGGCATTTATCCTATAGCGCTAGCGCGCTCGCGCTTACTTACTATCTACCCTACCCAGAATAGAAGAGCACCTATACAGGATGTGCCAGCTCGTGTTCTGAAAGAAAGAAGATCTTTCGAATGAGCGTCCAAAGAGCGCAGACTAGCCACCATTTCCGCATTATTTCCCTTTGGGGCTTGGGCTACCCGCATAGCAGGGGCTACCTGCATTCGAAAAGCAGATCTTGGTCCATGGAGTCCCGAGTTACCGACAGCAGCTCCCGCTGAAGCAATTCGATCTACTCAAGGCGTTGCTCTATCGTCGGATCCCTCAAAGCAGTCATCCTTCCTTACTACCTTTCGTGGTACAAAATGAGAAAAAGATCGAAATCAATGCCAATCAATAGAACTCGAAGAAGTCATTTAGGAAAAGCCAACAACCCTGAAGTCACTCTATCTTCAACAGGAGTCTTTCTCCGCCGCCATTTGAGCCCCTAAGTCGAGCCATCACTCTTCTCTTCCGCCTATACAAGTTGCCAAAAGAGAATTTACTCCATTCCCTCAAATCTGCTGCAAGTGATGAGAAGAGACCAAGTCCCCACTCGGTTTAGCCCATGATTTCTTGACAACTTCCATAAAAGAATTATCTGTCAACCACATCTCTTCAAATCTAAATGAGGAAGAAGCTGTATAAGGACATGAATAATTTACACACTTCATGAGAATGGGATGATGATCCGAATGAATGAGTCTTCGGCAAGGTTAATGCTCGAAAAGAGGGAAAGCTATCTAACCACAATTCATTACATACCGCCCGATCCAACTTCACACGAGTATAATTTCCACCCTCCCCATTGTTGTTCCAAGTCAATCTGGGACCAGCTAGTTATCTATCAAACCGCATTCAGGCAATCTAGAAGTTCTTTGCCCTGACTGGGATTAACTCCTTTTCTCCCACATTTCTCCTCAGCCTGATTAAAATCTCCCGGAACCAGCGGAATTAATCTCACTAGCCAAACGAAGTGAATCCCATAATTTAGTCTTCTCTTCCGGCTTGGGGCAAGCATAGATCGCTGTGAGAAGCCACTGCTGCTTATTTGTTGTAACCAACGCATGTATTAACTGTGAAGATGAAGCCGCAATTTCCAAATCAATCCGACTAGCATCCCAAAGAATCCAAATTCCTCCAGAGAACCCATCCGCTTCAACTCTAAAAAAATCCGAGAACCCAAACTTCCTACACACCCTGTCAGCTTGATTCCATTCCCAGAGATAGGCGGTTCAAGAATAATGAGTACCGCGACTCTATGTAATCTAACTAAATTTTTCACATTACGATGACATCTTCGAGAGGAGGCACCTCTCACATTCCAACAAAGTATATTAACCATATAAACACAAAAACTAAAGACAGAAAACTCAGCTTCAAGCTTGCATGGCATCAAGTGCCTCATTCTCATCTCCAAGATTTATCCCAAAGTCTTGTCCCGAAGGCTCCAGTTCCCCTTTTGCACGCGCATCACCGTTGATTCCAACCCCAACCTTATCACCCCCTTCCACATAGAGTGGGTTGTGTGAGTGAAATAAAGGTGAAGATGGTAGTTCAGAATGAGCAGATAAACTAGAGAGAAGGCCAACACCATGGGTCTTATCCTAAGACACTAGCTAATTTCTTCCTTTATTTAAAGCATCAAAAGGTTCGGCATTATGAGTTTGAGTTGTCGTAGGCTGTTTGGAGGAAACAACCTTCACTGGTGCTTCACTAACTAACCCCTTATCACCCTTTGTCTTGTTGCTCTTATTGGAAACTTTGGCTGTTGCTTGGAGTTGAGCCTTGAGTTTTGAGTTATCCTTACCCGAAATCTGTTTAGGAGTCTTGCTAGAATCCCCTAGCCTTGTCGAAGAGGGAGCAGTCTCTGGGACAACCTCAACTCTATCTTCAATAATTTCATGCTCAAACAATACGGAAAAGCGAGAACCCGAAGCTTCCTTGGCCAAATGCTGATGGGTTTTTAGGGTTGACTGACCCGCAGCTTTTGCATTCTCAGTATCACCCGAACCCTTAGCTTCATTTGTTCTCCGATTCCTGGTTCGAGCGATCACCCATGGCCCCCCATAAGGACATGCTCATAGTCCGATTTTCATTCAAAACTAAAGCAGTAGTATCCATTATCAAGATCCACTGCTTCCTTCCAACGCCCACAATTGCTTAACCCGATTACACAAATATGTGTAACTTCCATCTTTGCCCAGTAATTTAACAATGAGTGTGTTAAAGCGCGAATCCTTCGTTTTTCTTCTTTACTCAGAAGGATAAGGGGACCCTCTGATTCATCCTCAACAGAAGCATCATCATCAGACATGAAACCCTCATCATTAGAATCGCCCATTCCCCATGAAACAGATTGCCAAGGATCCGCTTGCTGTCGTACCACACTCGCATAGGAGATTTTTCCAGATTCTCCTCTGCTTCCCGACTCTGGAACGACTGTTTCATTCCCCTTATCCATCGAATCTCCTGCCGTCTCCAATGAGGAACGACCCCTTTTCACTCCTGTCTTCCCATCCATTGGATGCATAGAAACATCTGTTTCATTCGGTGGCTTGCCCACCGCCTCCTCCTCCATGGAGCAGGCCACAAAATTGGCTGAATATGGGAACTGCGTACGTTAGCAAAAGAAACCTTAAACTGCGCCTAGAGAGAAAAAGTCCAACATGAACGCCTTCTAATCTTTCTCTTTGAATGAGAGAAGACCCTTTGGAATAATAGCAATGGCAGGGCGAAGGAAAAGAGAGTCCAACTTCCACTCTTTATTTCGCTACCTTAGGACAATCTGGGGTTTCTTTTGCGCCTGCTCTGTAGTGGGCAGACGTAGCAGATGATTCTACTACGGTTCCACAAAGAAACTAAAAAGAAGACCGAATAGAATCCGTTTCTGCCTTTTTAACTGAGCGGTCTCCCGCGCTTGGAATGTTCCCCGAAACTAAATCCTTGTGTTTCTACGCTACGATCTTTCTTTAATTATGATATTTCGAGTTAGCTTTCGGGTATCACAAACAAAGAAGAAGAGAAGAAGCGATTGCACACCCATTCACCGCTACGGGGATAAAGAGAGAGAAGTCTCTTTTCTTTAGGCGGGAGAGAGATACTTCTTACACGGTCTTGACTTTCTTACTCACCCAATTATTTTATAAAATAAATAAAAATCAAAAAGATGAGCCATAAAAAGATGAGCCATAAGGGGTGTCCCCATTCAATGTGCATTTACTTCTCTGTTCCTACCCGTTTCTTTATTTTTAATAAGAATGTGAGTACAAATGTGAGTACAAATGTGAGTACAGCAGATCCATGTTTTCTTGTGCTGCAGCTGACTGTAGATATTGAGTTTCTCTATTCTGATAAGATTTTCCACCCCGAAAAAGATGATTTTTTGAAGGTCTTTATGGAGTTTTTTGAATACCCCCTCCTACCTTCTTACTATGAATTTGCGGAGTATCTATCTCTAGTTGTTTTAGAAGTATACAAACTATCACCTCTTAAAATTACTTTCATAAATAGGAGTAAGGATATTTTTATCCATATGTTACATAAACATAAACGTAATATGCCACATAATAATATCGATGCGCTGCTAGTGTTTTCACCCAATAATAATGAAGTGGGACTGGTCGAGCCTGATAATAATGATGTATTGCTTTTACAAGGATTATCCCGAATGTTATTTCGTCTTTCTCATGAAGATGCGAAGCCTAGAAATGAGTCTATTCCACCAACAGCCCTAGTTGGCTATTCTTCTATACTTAAGAATGACCCCGGATAAATATCAGCCATTTCAGCGAGAAAGAGTTAAAAGAAGACTTCCGCTAACTCCTATTACCTCACCAGGGAAACTGATAGCAAAAGGGTTAACCAAGAGGTTTACGATGGCCGAGAAGGAGGCGGAGGAGAGAAAAGGAGACTTCGGGACTGAGGGTGAGTTAACCGAGCGTGGGTTCGGAGATGTAGTGTTATTGCACCCGGTCTTCACTCAAACTCCTTGTAGATGGGGATGGGTCTGTACACGTAAAAGTGGATCAAGGCCTATTTCGCTGGTTAAACATCGGTCATTGAGATTCTTTTCAATTGTTCGGGAGACATGGTAAAAGCACGAGCCTCTGCTCGTTGTAAGACCTTCAGAAAGGTAATGAGAAATCGTCCTCTTTGCGCGTATGTATGGACGCTCAGCAACCTTTGTTCGCTTAGCAGCCTTTTCGCCACTTCGCTTAACAGCTCAGCTCGTTAGACACTGAGACTACCGGTCTTTTCGCGTCAAAGCCTATCTGAATATACATCTGCTTTCGCCTCTTTGTCGGCCACTGCGCTCCTCTCTCTAAACTCAATTAGAATGATATCTCACAAAGAAGCGGTGAAGGTTCAAAAGTGACAACAAAGACATTCTCACTATTTAGAAGTACCACTAATATGATCTTCATATTCATCAAAGTATGAAGAAGAGTTTTAATGAATGACAAGAGCAAAAACTTACTGCTTCCCGAACTGGGAAGATCTTGGAGATTTCCGAGGATGCGAAGCAGAAGAGTCCAAGGGTAGTAAAGTACCCAAGTCTTGTTTACTGGGTAATCTTCGTATAGCTTTTTTTCGTGAGTATAGCGGTTTAGTAGTGTTAACGTCACGGTAGGGATGTCCTTTTTTCCTTTTCAAGAATAGCTCCCACCAATAAGGTCTATCGAGCCTTTGTCCTAGAGCTAGAGCGGAGTTAGGACAGTAGGGATTGAGGGATGGTCTACGGGCAATGGTTTAGTTTGGATTGGGCAAATATACGTTGCTCCGGGGCTGCGTTAGACTAGACCTAGATAATTCAATTCTCCTTTTCTTTCTTTTTCAGAATATGTCTCTTTCCTCTTGCTATCGAATTAGCAGCTATATCATCCGCGTAAGGAGATGGAGAGTCAGCCTTTGTTGTCTTGTTCGGGAGAGAAGGAGAGATAGCTTCCCTGACTCCTCAGCTCGTTCGAAGCTTCCCGTTGCCGTACCAATAGGAAGTACCAATAGGAATGGGAAGTGGTTGATGACGAAAAGTCCTTTTTTAATGGCCTCAGGCCTGGCTTGACTTTCTTTATACGCCCAAGCCAATGCTCTACTCTCAGTATAGCTACCCGAGAGGAGACCTACGAGCTAGGTAAATCCATTCTATGCATGGACGTTTACGTGCGATATCTCGATCGCCAAGAAAGAAGCAGACGATGACAAGAGGGCATGACGAACGTTTATCTATTGGTTGATTGAGATCTCTATCTCTCCCGCTGGTATTTTACCTTTCTTTTCTATTTTCATATGATTCCTTTCCTTTAGGAGTTCATATCGTTCGGCCCGGCTACTATGAAAAGTGACCGGGCTTGCCGTGCTTAATTCCATCGCGGAACTGGTAGGCTTGCCAAACCTGACCTAACTTTTTTGTCGTTAACGGGCCAAGCAAGTCAAAATTATATTAACCCATGCTGGGACGCTTACCGATTGAACTTAAACGAATTTCTAAAAAGAAAGACTAACGAACGAGGTTCCGACGCTCTTCGAGACCTCACTTGGAGCCGTACGGACATCCTGACCCCTTTTTCTTTATTTTTTTGAGCTCTTGTTCTATCTCAAGATCTCGCGAAATCGCTCTGATGAAGGGTCAAAAAGTGAATCATCTTCTGACGAGGCAAGCTGAAAATATTACGAGGAATTTGTGCTGAAAGCCGGCCAAGACCCTATTCGTCCAGTCACCCCAATTGCTTCACTCCTATGTCACACCCACTGAGCGGTAACTAGAAAGATCGTAAGAGAAGCAAAAGAATGTTACGTCCAAAACCTCCCATGTTTAGAGTCCTTCTGAAAAGAAGGCTGTTTGATTTGAGAAAGGAAAGAGGATCAGTAATTCAATGACGGAAACTCGTTCGGGATATACTTCACCCGAAGCCAGCCAAACCACACAGTGATGACTGAGTGCGAACAAGCGCCAGGATGAAAGAAAGAAAGCCCATTGTCCGGTTGCAATTAGGAAAAAACTTTTCTATTGTCGGGGCTAGGAAGACATTAGTTCCTAAGCCCGATTCCACCCAAATTCAGCGCACTCTTACTTTTTTAAAGAGCTTCTCGATCAATAGCTTCTTAAAGGCCAAAGGCTAAATCTATCCGTGGCCGAAGACAAATCGGACGAGAATAGAGTGCGCTTCCCGCCGTCAAGGCCTTTCTTGATTGAAAGTTCCATCCATGGGGCTAGGCCTTAAAAGAGACATAGACCAATTATGTGCGGGACGAAGCAAAGCTTCTTTTAAAGCAAAAGGGATAGCGAAAACTCGCAACTTACCCGATCTTTCCTTAACTTAAACCCCAGACACCAAAAGGCAAATGTACTCAATAGGCTGCTCTCCGAGTGACTGAAGAAGTCAGGGATGGGCGAGACAGAGTTTTTAAAAAGATGAGTGAAAATACCTGTGAGCACCGCAGCAGCTCGGACATATAGCGAATTCGGGTCCTCAACTTATGAGTATATTGACCACGGAAACGATCTTACTCCAACATCTGACTCCCCACGTGCGGGAAGGCTAGAAGTAAACAAAGAGCTGTAGAATAAATTATTGCGCCCATTCTTTCATAGCTGGGGAGCAAATGGAAAGAGACGTGCAAGCCGAACTTAGTGGTGTCGGTAGGCACGCCTCTGATAAAGACTCGATCCCTACGAGTGAGAATAAATCCCAATCGAACCTATGGAATGGAGACCATATCTTCTTCCCTCTTAGATAAGGATTTCTTATAGGAGAAGAAGTCCACTTCGGTGCCCAACGCAAGCCAACATTCATAGGATTTGAAAATTCGGGACATAACGCTCAGCTAAGGAAATACCCTGACCATCTAGGTCACCAAGTACTCTTTAAAGATCGCTAGACGAATCGGAGACGATCGAAGGAAAACCATATCTCTCCTTCTCTTTCGAACAATAATTAACTTCGAAAGAGTGAAGAGAGAAAGGACTAATTGGTCAGCCTTGTCGTCTCTACACCTAATCATATGTCAATGAAAGGTGGGTATATTTCGTGGAAGGCCCTATCTGGTTAATGAAATGGGGTGGGGTAGCGCCTCTGTATCGCCTCGGAGCCTTACTCCTTCCACGCCTTGTTTAAGTCTTTTTTCACTCGGCCCGTAAAAAAGGCATCAAGAACTTTCCTTTAATAGATAGAATGAATTCTTTCTAAAGCGTAAAAAAGTAAACGTCTTCTCGATCATACGGGGGAATCCACCCACATGATAAATAGAACAACCAAGCGCTTATGGAATTGTATGTACTGGAAAATCTCTTTGATCGGCTAAAGCCTATGAGAAACTCAGCTCATTAGATCCTTTCCTTGGCCGACTACTGACGGACCTTGGAGATCTTTTTTTTCCTACTAAAAAGTCCCATTCGCCTAGAGATTGACTCTTTTGTCTCCTAATGGACCCTCTCCAACCCAACTCGCTTTTTCACTGAATCAAATTTCGAAAGGGTAATCGCTACTGGACTGGGCCACTTGCCTTTCCTAGGGAGATGAGAGTTCGGCTACTGGACGGGGCTTCCTTTCCCATTGGGGTTCGGTTAGTGGTCTATAAAATAAACAGGGAAGGGCGAGAGTGGAAAGATATTGCGTATTTCAATCAATATGAAGCCTGGATAGAGTTCCATTCACTATTTTTTCGAGTGTGAAAAAAAGGTCTCTGGCTTGCTCTTTTGCTGATAGCATCCCCCCTTGTTGATTGAGGTGCGGGAGAGGTTCAACATAGCACCTACGAAAGGCTATTCGCCATCCTCCCCTTTCACTTTGTTCGCCACCTTGTTCGCCTGTCGGCTCAGCGACTTATTCGCTCCGCTACGCGACGACTATATTATACGGACTCTTCGCCGCGGAGCTACATTTGTCAGCGACTTCGTCCTCTTCGTCGCGACTATTATACATCTGATTTTCTGCCTACTAGCAATGCAACTACTCCTGAGAAATAGTCAAACTGAACTAGTTTCTCTCTCTTCCTTGCTTGTAAAAAGTCAAAAAACAGATTAATCGCCGACGCAAAGAATTTGATTTAAGAAAACATGCGTAGGATTCCCAATTCATGGTTACTTTGGGCGTTTTGTGAAAGTCAAGATCGAGGTTTAAGCCAATTCCTTTATGAGTCTTAAGACTTATTCATTTAGTCTTCCTTGAGGCAGACTTCATGATTAGCTTTTTTCTTCCATACTTTCTATTTAGAGCTCTAAACCATCTCCCCTCGCATCGGGTCTAATGCTAGCATAAATAGCAGAAAATAACCAGGATTGGGAAGAGGAAATCCCCTTCATTCTCGCATGGATCTCCTTCTCCGTCTTTCGTATTCGTAGTAAGGGCATCGGATGTAGTTCATGCTTTCCCGGCTTTCCAGTCTCTTTGCTCTTTGCTAGCCTTCTAATCGCATCAGCCTTTACAGCAGCCTAATTCTTCTCCCCCTAAACAAGTACTGTATTGATTTTCATTTCTTTCTCAGTCTTGGATGTCTTGCTTTCCGTGAGTCTTTCATTCCTTCCTCAGATGAAGTTGGTGTAATATAATAGCCCCAGGAGGGCGCAATGCCTATGTCCGGAAGTGGTCCATCCCGCATTCTTAGTTAACCCATTCCCGAGTGGCTTTATTATTCGGATGAGTGTCCATTTCTTTTGTCTTGAGACTGTTTCACTCCTCCAGTGAGGTAAGGGTTGAATTCCCTTTTTTGGTTTTCTCTCTTCCTTGAGTGATTCAATCTTCTTTTAGTTCTAGCACCATTGGCTGGCCCTATCGCTTATGGCCTACAAAGTCTCTCTCAGTCCCTACCCAAAGAAACTCCTAAAGCCGTTGAGGATGAGGAGGGCTATGGCCCATGGATGTTGGTCAAAAGTCGTAAACCTAGGAAAAAGGTGAATGAAAAAGCTAAAGCTTCCGCCCAGTCTGACTCATTACACCAAAATGAGGCAAACCATAAAATCTCGACCTCTGGTAAGAAATCTATTACACAACAATGGAAAGCTATCGAGCAAAATGCCTCAGATAAAGCGTTGAAAATTGATTCGTTGAAGCAATCTGATTTACCAAATCCCAGAGAATCAAAAAAGGCAGAGAAAGCACCAGTCTCCGAACAACAGGTTGAAATTCAAAAACCTGTCTGGCCTTACTCTGAACCGACTGATGTAACGTGTGCTAACAGATATATGACATCTGTCACAAAAGTGACCTGTGGTAAAAACTTTTCAAACCTTTCTTTTTAGGAGGGTTTCTTCTCACCATTTACCTTCTCCTTACCGGACCGTTTTTCCTCATCTTTTTTGCCTTCCCTATCACCACTGGTTCTTTTCTTCTTTGCTTCTACTATAGCCGTCTCAACCTTTTCAGCTGCCTTTTGCTTTGATCGCAAAAGAATTCTGGGGCAAAGCATCTTTTCTTTTGCCGGACTGGGTTGGCGTCCGTGCTGACATTCAGCCGATGTACCATCCCCTTAGGATCTTCCCCGGGCATGTCGGTGGGCTTCCAAGCGAACAAATCAGCCTTGTTTTTTAGCAACCGTATGAGCTCATCCTTCTCTTCCAGCTTAGAGCTGATCAGCATGACCTTTTCTGAGTCCCCTTCAAAGAATGGGATCTTGATGAGCTCGTCCGCTGGCTCAGGTCGGCCATAATCTGACTCTGGCCTCTGATCTGGGATTTCTATGGGGAGTGCTTCATTCCCTTTTCCCTTGACTTTCCAAGCTGTCATATAACAACGTCGGGCCATTGACTGATCACCTCTGACTTCACCGACTCCCCGCGGGGTGGGAAACTTTCTTTTTAAGTGCTTGGTAGATCCGACAAGTCCCATGGCTCTTTGGCTGGGCCTTCCCAAGATCATGTTGTATGCCGAGGGGATCTTGACCACCATGAATTCGACCATGGCTGTGATAGTCTTGGGCTCAGTTCCAAGGGTGAGAGGTAAGGTTATGGTTCCCAACACTGGGACTTGTTCATTTACGAATCCCACCAACGGCGCCGGGTATGGCTTATGTCCTCGGAAATGCCCATATTCTTCATGGCGTCATAGTATAACACATCGCAAGCACTACCACTGTCAAAGTAGATCCTTTTGACCAGGTGATTGTAGACCACAGCATTGAAAACGATGGCATCGTCATGAGGGAACTCTATTCCTTTCAAGTCTTCGACGGAAAAGGATATGGGTTCGTCCTTCCACGACTTGGCCCTCTTGGACGCTGAGCCTATAGCCATGATAGCACCTCGGTCAACCTTCTTTTTAGCGGAGGCGGACGTTCCTCCAGTGATGACATTGATGATTCCTGCGGTAGGCTTGTTGTCTAGTTCTTATTCTTTTCCTTCTTCCTCAGATCGGCCATACCTACGATTTTCATTACCGCGGGTATTCTCAGCTCGACCATGATTTCTTTGCCCACGGTTGTAGCGATTCCTTTGCTGGTAGTTTTCTCTGCTTCGTCCTCGGTAGTGATCATCTTCAACAAACCTCTTTAGGTGCCCTCTTCTCACGAGGGGAATCTCGAGAGACCTTTGATGTCTTTAATGTCTTGCAACAAGCAGTGAAGTCTGAAAGGGAAGAGGTCGCGAAGTCTCTTTAGCTTGGTTAGTGGGCATAAATTGGTATAAATATGTTTTAAGCTCCTAGTGACTCAAGAAAAGGAACCAAGACTGTGTGCTTTAATAGCGGGCAGCCGTTGGGCTACCTCTCGTCTTGGCCTTTGTTTTCTCTCTGTCACCATTTTCTTGTGTGGTGTGCTGCTGAGGATGTATATCCCGGTCGTCGTTTTCTAGACTACGCTCTTCTCGGTGACGATATTGTCATTGGGTATCTGCGAAACAAAGAGTGGTTAGCTGATCTGGGAGTCAGTGTCTCGATGCCGAAGTCACTGGTCTCAGATATCGGCGCCTTGGAATTCGCTAAGAAATTCCGTGTTTGTTAAGGGCATTGATCTCTCTCCTATCAATATCCAAATGAAAAGAGCTGCTACCCACGCTGTTGGGTCAGTAAGCTATGTTGCCGAAGCCACGATGCCACTATAGTATATGATGGAACCCCATAAGGGGGGGCTGGTTCTATTCCATCTAGCTCCGGAGTCATTGACCTCAATTTTCCACCTGATGGGAGATTCCCGGGGGAACCATCGTCCCCATATGCTCATACGGGACCCCCGACCTTACCAGATCAGAATCAGCCGATTCTAGAGGGCGACGACGAAGACGAGGCCGGGCTTTTTCCTCGTTTCATAACGAATATTGAGCAAACCGAACAGACATTAATCGACCAATATAATATGAGAAGATCACCATCCTACTCAGACAAATGAGACAACCGATAAAACCAAAAAGGTGCTAAATAGCTATCTCCAGAAACGGGGCGAGTCAAAAAGAAAGAAATTCCATTTTCCTTCTTGTTCAAACGAACAAGAAAGATTGCTTGGGAGGGCGAAAACCAGGAAGTTTTTGGAGTGGAACGGAACGGCTTGCCACGGCTTCTTCCTCTTGCCAGAGGAAAGCAGGAAGTTCGTATGGTCTAGCGGCACCGCCAGGCGAGCAATAGCGTAGACTAGTGTGGATTTTCTCGGTAACTTCCCCTCCTCCTTCAGAACAAATTCTGGCAAACTTCCCACGAGAGGCGTAAGAAGTATTTTGACCATTTTTCCGTCGGGGGGTAAAAGGCCAAATCTCTTTCGCAGGCGAGGCGAAGACCGGATGTTCATTAACCCGGCAAGCATTCCGAAGCGACGAGACCTTGAAAGGTGCGTGCGAAGGGGAGTTAGGACGTACGGGGTATGTCAATAAATGCGCGATCTCCCCTTGTGGTACCGCTTTAAAAGGACAGGAAAGAGGAGTAAGGAAGGGGAAATGCGCATCGGGAGAGGGACTTTTCTTCCTATTCCATTATTTATCCTATTCCCGATCGGATTGAATAAGCTACTAATGTTTAAATCTTTCCCTCTTCTCCGTGTGTATTGAATGATCGGAAAAAGGAAGCACTATAGACGATGGATGTCGGAACATGCATGCCAACATTTCATGCATGGAGGCCGGAGTCATAATGAGAGCCCGGCTTTCCCCAATAAAAGATGACTCTTCTCGCTCACAAAGCAGGTGACCAAGGCAGAGGACTAAAAAAATCCTTCTTTTTATTAGTTATCCTGGATATTTGATTCAGGAGCGACCCATCATATGACTCCTAAGAGCACAGTTCTGACTTCTTCTGTCACACCATCCTCATCTATTTCTGTTTTTACAGCTAGTGGTTTGTTCCTGTTCGTCAGGTTGGATCTGTGACTCGCTCTTCTGATCCATCTGGTCGTTTATCTCTTGATGCAGTATATCATCTTCCTCAGTTATCTTTAAGAAACTTGTCTGTCAGTCAACTTGCTGATCTTGGTTATTACATTACTTTGACTGAATCTGGGTGTGTGGTGCAGGATCGGCACTCCGGGACGCAGATTGGGACCGGCCGTACCACTCAGGGTCGACAGTCTTATAAACCAACGGTCATAGTTACCAGCAGTCGGTTGTGTTACACCGGCCTGCTGAACCAAAGCATGCCCTGAGACTATAGACGTAAGTGTACCAGTACAGAACATGACACCGTCGCGACCACTGCATCCGAGAAGGAGTCCGCCCAAATAACCCGATAAGTGAGGAACTCATACAGGAACTGTATAGTCCAAACCAAGGGAGGCGATCCGATTCGTTCTTATCTATAGATAATGCAAGAGAGAACTTATGACTTCGCGGATGGAGAGGGATTCGAACCCCCAGTATTTCTATAAGACTTCGGCAATACTTCGGTTTTCAAGACCGACTCTTTCAACCGCTCAGACATCCATCCCCTTCGCGCTTCGCCCGCCCTTACTATAAGAAATAGGCGTAAGTGGCTTATCTATGTGATTCGCTACGCTTTGCTTCTTTCTATATGATAATATGCACCTTGGTTGCTGCGCTCCCTGCGGGTAATAGCAAGAGAGTGAAGAACGAATGATCTTCCAAACAAAAAGAGTGATTGAGTCCGACTAAAGCGAGTGAGTGAAAGGCGTGGCAAGAGAGCGAGTTCGACTCGCGAACGATCAGCAAGTGAAGGACCAATCCTTTTAGCCATGTTGCGAGACGCGGCTCACAAGCAAGATATAGACTAAGGTTGCCCATCACTCACTCGCTCTTTTTTGAAGGCTCTTTCGTATCTCTTTCTAGTATGCTTCCCCCATAAGAACACAGAACGCCCAGTTTCGCAGAACAGCTCCCTCCCCAGCCCACAGCATAGTGTGGAATCTGGATCGTTTCATCGAGCACCATTCCTTTTAGATAGAAAGGTGTTCTGACTCTATTGGATCAAGTCATAACCTACGCCTTCTACTAGTATACTACCTACTATGGGGAGACTAAGCTCTATTTTAGAGATTGGACTCTCTTACTGTGATTAGCCCTAGAAGCTGTTCCCAAGCCACTCTTATACTACTCCTTACCCTTGTCACTTAAAGGGCGAAGTCGCTGAAGCGAGTCTAAAGGCCAAAGAGTGATCTTTGAACGCTACTACGCATCCTTACGTTTAGTATAGCGTAAGGTAGGTTTGGGTATAGCAGGACTTGAACCTGCGACCATTAGGTTAAAAGCCCAATGCTCTACCAACTGAGCTATACACCCAAAAAAAGATGTAGTAGTATATAAGGATTGGTGCGGAAAAGAAAAGAGGGCGGCCCCTCTTCTTCTCATCATATTAAAGGGGCTTGGGCTCTAAAGCCGGCCTTACTCAACAAGCACCTTTATTAGTAAGGTTGCTTGTTTCCACTCATTGAAGATTCTATCTACAAAAGAAGGTCAACGGAAGATACTAAAATGGCTCTCACTGACACCATCTACGAGAAGGTGAAGTCGTCTTTCTTTCCAGCCATCATACGGTTCGTTCGCCTTAAAGCCTTAAAGACGGAGAAAGGGGGGAGCAGTTATCTATGTAATTACGGTCTTTGTTGACCGTTGTTCCGGTCAAGCACTCTCTTTTCTTTGTCCAATTCCGTCTTACCAAAGAAGACTGACTTCTGACCAACCCGCGAAGGGTTGTGAGGTTGGACCAGGTACGAAGAATGAATCTATATCTGTGTACGGAAGTTGCCGGCCGGCGGCCGCTCAACTGTTCGAGGGCAATGCAGTGGTGGTTGGTTCCGATTCGACAAGGGTAGAATGCCTGGTCGAAGGTCCAGTACAGTAGGTAGCAGGTGTGTTCGTTTTGGCTCCCGAACGAGAACGATAAAGAAATAGGCGATGCGCCATCCTTGCTGCTACGTACGTTGACCTTGACTTGACGGATTCATCCAATTTTTCTCACACTCAAAGGAGGACCACAAGCTCGGGGCTCGACGAAAGAGAAAGTATCAGCATTAAGAAAATGGGGTTAGCAGTGAAAGAAAGAGCCCGGCATTCATTTCTTTATTCATATTCATAGCTGAGTCTACTAAAAGAGAGACCAGCCTCATCGTGGTGATTAGAGGACATCTCTGATCGTTCACCTCTAATGTGACACGTTCCCCCCCAGTTATATGATCAACGGGATCAGTCGGCTAGAGAGCGGGGCTATTCTTCTTCCGGGGAGGCAAAGTCGTCCCCTCTACTGATCGAACCCTCAGTTCGAAGGTCTGAGTGTGATCTAACGGAAGCCCAGGGGGAAGAGGATAAAGAGGTCTGAGTGTGATCCGTTCCCACTTTCAACTATTAACAATAACAATGAACTTGACTTTGACTGACGAATCAAATTCCGTGTTAGTAGAGTGAACCGCTCCACGTCGCGCGTCACCACGTCGCTAGTAAGAGTAGGTATCGCTCGTCCATGAACAGAGTCCATGAGCTCGGGAAGAGAAGTAGGGCCTTCGGTCAACTAAGAGAGGTCCAGCCCTTCCTGATCATTCAGAATTCGTTGCGTTCTTCTTTCGAGCTGATCAGTCAGCTTCCAGCCACCCAACCAATCCTGTTGATCCTGACCTACAGAAAGGGGTGAATGAGGTAAGAGAAGCCCTCGTCCGCGTTTCGGTGACCAGGAGAATCAGCCGGAGAGAGGTCTGTGCTTTCCTCCGGGGGTAGCTCGTCCAGGTGTTGATCAGTCATCCAAAAGAAGAGGGTACCCACTGGATAGGTGAGACGATAGTCGATTGGCGAAGAGCTGAGCCAAAAGTTCAATTCTTTGAACTTTTAAGTTGGCGAAGGGTACCCACGGTGAGACGATAGTCGATTGGCGAAGAGCTGAGCAAAAGTTTCATTCTTTGAACTTTTAAGTTGGCGAAGGATTATCTAATATAAGGTGAGACGATAGTCGATTGGCGAAGAGGACCAGTTTGACATCTCATTCAAGATAGAGTGAGTCATCCATCCAATTCCTATGTTCACAGAGGGGCCCGAAAAAGAGAGTGAGTGAAAATGATGCACTACACGGACGCCATTTGGACCCTACGAAAGCAAGCCCCGAGCTGGTCCGTACCAACCAAGAAGATTGGCTTCATTTGCCATGTTGAGGGCTCATAAGAAGCTCATGTTGGAAAGCAAGCATGTGCCCAATCAGGATCTAACGGTCTTACAGGATGGATTGACCTACGACTCATTTACTCAGGCCCTTTCTCACTGACTTCTTCCTTCATTCGGAGAAGTCATCAGGAATTCCACCAGTGGAAAGTCGTATGCAGAAGAGAAGTGCAAAATGGGCAAGAAGACTTTGGAAGCGAAAGATGCACCGATTGATGCTCTTCCAGCCCAGCTGCTGTTTATTGAGCTCAAAGTGGATGAGAGAGAGGCTTTTCTATGCTCTCTATGCTATGGTCTTCTCAATTGCCTAGTCTCGGTTCAAAGACAGTGGAAGGATCCATCCATCCGCCTTTCTATCTCCACAGCGCTGACCTGCACTTTCCACCTAGTTCACCGACCTCACGAGTCTGATTTGGCTCTCTATTGTCCACCAAGGAAACTCCAAACAACTCCACTGCGACTGAGCGATCTCATCGATCTGACCTTCCTACTCGGTATGGAAGGACTCTTGACTGACTCTGAGACTCAGTCTTCTGACTTGGATTGGCATACTGGGGTCAATTCCACCCTATCCTCTTGAAGCACCCTGCTTCCTTTACGTACAGCTAAGGTTTTCATTCCTAACTCATCAAATCAAGTAGACAGACTTCTAGGTGACGTGGCCCTTTCCTGACATCATCACACCGGGGATCCGCTTTCAAAAAGAAAAAAGAAAGGAAGCCTTACTCTCATCTTTTTGTCGAAATCTCTATGAGCTAAATGATGTCACTCGAGTGTTGAGCTTTCAATTTTTCAAGACCATCCAAGGCTGTAGCCCATTATCCGACCTTTCCTTTCGCCAAGACTGTTAGAAAGGATGTAAAAAGGAAAAGGTAGAAACCGAGGGATAGTGAGTTGTTGGGAGGTTCCCATGGGTGATCCATTCAATTAGTTGCAAAAACTGGTCTAGATAGAAAGTGCAAAATCCCCCACTTCTAGAGATGGATACGACCAACCGAGGCACTTCGTTCTAAAGACAACAGATGCTGCCGCTGCGAGACAAAAAAGTGGCTCCTCGGAATAGCAGTGTGATAGTCCGATCGTCGTGCTGAAAGCTTAGTTCACTTAAAATAACTTACTCCACTCGGCTGAGAGATGCCCATCGATCACTCGAAGCTCCACCAACAACTCGTGGCTCAGCCTGTGATGAAGTAGATCGAGCTCAGCCCTACGACAACAGCACGCTTGCTTGCCAGTCTCCAAGGGGTTAAATAAAGACTCACTACACTGTTCCAATAGCTTTGACTCCCTAACATTGATTTGACTCCCATCCCCTAGTGAAAAACTCTTCTCTTTTTCCAGAGGGGAGGGACTTCCCCAATAGTGACTTCATGCAAGCAAGAAGAGGGATTTTAGTGAGGCTTCCCTAGTCAACTTATCCCAAAAAGTGCATATTCGGTCAATCAGTCTAGCCACTCCCTTACTAATGTCTTTCGAATCTCTTTATTCAAATATATATATGTGAAAGCGGAGTAGCTTGCAGAATCTATAGTATCTATTTTTTTGGGCATTTGTATCAACGCATTCCAAAAACAGGATTTCGAAAACCGAGAGCAGTTCCTATTACAAATGTAGTGAAATCAATAAAGAAAATAAGAGGCTGTGTTAACTGTCTTTCAAACTGCCTACAAGGCTTCTAAAAAGCGCTTTAACGAGATCGCTTCCCACCTTCTCATCTCAGAAAGCGTCTGAGGTTGCATGCGCGTTTTAGGTTTTTTTCTCTTTCGGTGCTTTGAAGGGACCAAAGAGAAGGCTTTAGCAAAAGTTCCCTACTAACTGTAGAAGAGGCTGGAAGATTCTTTTGAAAGGAGTATCTCAAGCAGGAGTACTAGGGCTGCTAAAAGCTCTTTTATAGGATGATCTAAGATATTGCACTAGAAGCCTTGAGGCGAAATAAAGTGCTTTTTTAAATAGAAGTATATAGTTTATTCCCTTCCCTTCCAGCCAGTCCATCTGGTTCCAGCGGCACGGGTTCTAAAGTGAAAGATGAAATGACTCGACTGAATAGAAGAGGGATAGCTGGTTCTAGGGCTAATATCTATCCTGTGAACAAGTCAGTTTCCTTTATAAGAGTTTTTTCCCTCTGTTTTAGTTATCTTCAAGCCAGTGTTCTTCTGCTTTACCAAGGGTTTCTTTGGCTAGTGCCATTGTATCAGTAGTTCATATAGGAAGAGTTAGACTGAAAAGATAGAGCCAGGAATTTCATCGATCCTTCCTCAATTGCTAATTCCATGTCAAAAGCATAATACCCCAATGCCTGACTTCTCTCTGATTCTGCTTTTCCTGACTTACTCTTAAAAGAGACTGAATTAACAAGATCCTGTGAATACTCTCTGGTTCCCATTCTATTTTTCCTACTTACTTCTTGACTCCCTAAGGTGGAGAGTAGTGAAGTGATTCACAGGTGTGGAGCACGAACTACTCGTCTTAGTTTAAATAAAGAATACTCAAAATTCTTGCCTGCTCGTATTAAGACGTGAAAGAAGTCGAGGGGGAAATGAGAATCGTTTTTTAATAGTTAGGAATATTAGTAAATACGCAGGACAGGAGAAAGAAAGATTTCTGATCGAACTTCCTAAAGAGAAAGAGGGAGTCCGGCTGAGCTTCATTGACGAGGAAAAACTACTAAGCTCGAAGGCCGGTTGAACATTCGTCACCTGCCACTTACCTATCTTCAATCTTTTTGAACTATCCTCCCTCATCCAGGGGTCAGTTATGCTTGCCTTGATTGAACTGCTCTTGACGTACTTGCAGGATATAGTGAAATTGAAACTGCCTCTCCTCCTGCTTCTATCGCTTCTATCAAAGCTGCTCTATTTTTTTCCCCTTTCTTGGATCTCCAGCTTCCGTTGGTCATGCCTTTTGTCCGCAACCTTCTCTTCCGGCCCAGGGGCCATAGTCTCCTTTTTAAAAATCTCTTTTCGGTGCAGATCCAGACCAGGTACAGGTCCTTCTTCCACTTAGGGTGGTGTCATTTTTCAAATCAGTAATGAAGTAGATTTTTGAAGATGATTTTTTTTCCTTCCTTGTCATGAGGGACTTGGTCTAGGCGTAACTATTACCTGTTCCTGCGCTTGAAGAGACTGGGCTGCATGCTAACGCTTCTCAGTCTAACGCGTTATTACATGAACTCGTCACTGCGCGGGTCAAAACAATCAACCAACAATAGTCGGCTCCGCATCACAGGCACACATTCTAGTTTCACGGGGAAGGATCTTGTGTGTAGCCAAATCAAAACAATCAAGGTCACATGGCACTCGCTCAATCAATCAATCGAAAATAGGAAGGGCCGAGGAACGACGGGGTGGAGTACCAGTCATTCGAACCTACAGCTACTGCTACTGATCTTGTGCAAATGCGCAAAGTAGCGTGTCCCGACCGAACTCCCGTTGTAAAGGGCAGCATAGGTAGGCTGTATAGGGAACTACTACTATATATGAAATATAGGCTGATTTGACTTTACTTAATTGAACGAATGAAATAACTTCGTTGCTCTTACGATCTTTGATATCTTTATTTTATCCATCTAATTCCTTATCCATCACAAATATATATATGGCAATATATGGCAATGGCATTCTGTCTTCTTGGTTCTTTTCTTGGTTCTTGAGACTTTCTCATGTGGTACTCGCTCTATTCTATTGTTCGATACTCAGATTCGTTAGTAAGATGGGAGGGTGGGCACTTGAATCTCATTGAATGAGGGCCGAACAAAGGAATTATATCTGCTCCCCCTGCGAGTGCATCTTTTGTTACTTGTCGAATGCACTTCCCTGCGAGTCGAAGCCATGCTCATAGACTTTTTATATTATTGGCAGAACTCATAGGAAGGGGTCTCTGTTCTCACTCCTGTTCTACCTCTCTGTGTTCTTTCTACCTCGTATTGATATGTAGAAAGAAAGAGATGGCTCCCAGGGATATGGCAAGGATAGGTTCACGATCACAATTTAGGCATAGCTGTGATGCGCTCAGTCCATATAATATACGAGGGTTCGGTCACCACACCAACTACTCTCCCCGCTCCGCCCCTTTGATCTTTGCCTCGTCACCTATCTGTTGTCCGTGCCCCCAACTAGCCGAGTCACCGACGTAGAACCGAACAAGAATGAATCGACACCGAACTCGGCTGAACAGAATGAAGAGACTGAGACCTTAAAAATGCTCCTACTATTAATGGGCCGAAACCGAACTATTCTATTCTCATTGCTCCCTCCTTTATTATATTAGATGAATGGCATGGACCGCCTTCTAGCCTCCTATTAGATCCTTCCTCCCTTTGGTCACCTCCCATTGGTCGCCTAGTTCTTGGTCGCTTTGCTCCCTTCCTCTCATCCCCGACCTCTCCTCCTATCAGAGCCTATCCTGGGCGAGCTTCGTAGGCGCATCACGGAGCTTCTTCGTAGGCTATCGAAGACTTTCGCTTCACTTGGCTCTCCGCTGGCACTCAACAATCAATCCCACGTAGCGGTGCAAAAGGCAGGGAGTGTAGATTGGACCGCCCCCGCTCTGGTTCTCTACTTCTGTGTAGTCGAGCGAGATGAATGGGACCGTTCTTCTTCTATAGTGGCAGGGGCTTCACTTTCAATTTCTGTGGATTCAGTTAGAGAGAAATTCATATGACTCCTCTTTCTTTCATGCAAATGGGAATATGCTTCCTATCCCTAATCCCTTGAGGAAGGCGGAAGCGTAGAAGGCTGACGCTCACGTCTCTTCTGTTAGCACTTCCTTGCGTCACTCTACGTCGTTCTCACTCGTTCCTATGTTAGATCTTGGCTTCGTTCTTCCCTTCGTCGAGAAAGCATCAATCACTGGCACGCGTCACGGGTTAAAATAAGGCAGCCGCTCCTTTTCGACCAAAGAGTGCTGCTTTTGAATAGCATCCCGTACGACTTGGACGCTTCGGTTCTCGTTCGCTCCTTTCCTCAATTGAGCACGCACGTCCTTGATAGCATTCCATCGTAGAGACTTCGCACTTCCTACCTCGAGTCCGGCTACTATTGATTGTTTTGTCCTACTAGGTCATCTGTCGCTCCTCTGAATTGGCTGGAGAAGGCATGAAAATCAGACTCCTTCTTCCTTCCGACACGAGTCTCCATCTCCCGCTCCTCTGACTATCGTTCCGGTCTTGCTCCCTTTGTCTATAACTGCCTCTAGTTCTGGTCTAGCGGAGCACAGCACCTCGGCACTTGAGTTTAGTTTGCTTCCTCTCCTCCCTCCGCCTGGGTCCGATTACTGGGAATATCACCAAACGAAGATATTGGCATTGGCACTACTGAAGCTAGCTCCTCAGACCGGTGAGCAGGGACCGGCAAAGTTGAGCGATAGCGAAATCTTTGCAATCCGAAATAGGCGGTCCGAAGATTCTTTTCTTAGTTGCATGCCCGAACCCTTTCTATTATATAAAGTGGCGTGGCTTCTCCTCCTCCCCGATCTCATCTAATTGAAGGAACCCTTGATTGTGCACGCACTGATTGTCTAGCGAGCTAGGATCCTGAGAGCGATTGGAAGAGCCTTCTTAGCCGAGAGGAGAGAGACCAATTGAAGAGCTTCATTGGCGGGCTAGGACTGCGAGCTCTGATCGGGTGGGGAGGTTGAGTCTCTGGCGCGTTCCATGTAGTTGAACTTGCCTGGTCGTGGTCCTTTCTTAGGCCCCGGCTATGCCCTCCTTTCTTAGGTCCCGAAGCTATGCACCGGAAGCTCGGCATCTCGTTTAGAGCTAAGCTTGTCGTTTCTGACCATTGGAAGCGCTCCACCTGTCCGCTGTAGCTTCACCTTTATTCTCTTTCTCTGGAGGGCTCTCGTACGTCGGCTCCCCACTTGCTGAGTTCTCAAGGGCGGGCAGCTACTCGTAGATGATATGATCTCATTTCCCCACCTATAGTACCGCACGAGGAGAGTAAACTGCGCACCGGCTCGCTTCCTATGCCATGCCCTCGCTTTAGTTTAGTGCGTGGCATTCTATAGTTAGAGAGGAGGCGTGCTCCACTTCTCTCTTCGATCTCGGCTTACCAACTCGGTACCCTTTTCCCCCGAGAGTGATGGTCTAGCTTCACCGACTATAGGTCCCGACCTCATATTAGAACTGAACTGCCGTCCCTACTTCAACCGCAGAGTGGGGCAGAGTCAAGCGGCAAAGTAGAGCGGAGCGCTAGCGCGCAGCGAAATCTTTGCAAACTGCAAACGTTAGATCTCTGCAATCCTTGTCTAGCTCTACCTACGACTGAATGAATCGACCCGGTCCGATTCCGATTAACTACTGAATGAATCTACCCCGTCGTTATCACTCGGCCCAAGCAACAGTCGAATATCTGAATGGACTTGCATAATAATAGTCGAGATTACTTAGGGTGGGGCTATTCAAAACTAAGACTACGAAAGTACTGTAATCTACTCTCAGCGGATTACAGCGTGCCCGGAAGATAAGTTCTATTCAAAACGTAGAAAGATCTACTAAGACTGAATTTGATTCGTCAGTCAAAGTCAATAAATTCAAGTTCATATATAATGATTCGTCAGTCAAAGTCAATAAATTCAAGTTCATTGCTAATTTGGAACCTAAAAGCCAGGAGAAAACTCTGGCTCAGACCTATTTAGAAATTCTCTTGCCTTGGCTTCAGTGTATTTATCTTGGCTTCAGACCTTGACTGACGTACGTACTTCTCTTTCACTCTGACTTACGTACTTCTTTATGTTCCTTAGTCAAATATAATAGTCAAAGTCAATAAATTCAAGTTCATATATAATATAATAAATTAATAAATAAGAAAGTTGGAACGGCAGGATCACACTCTCTTTATCCTCTTTTTCCTTGGCTTCAGTTATATTACATATCTATCCTTGGCTTATGTTAAGTATTAGGAATGTTCTTTTTATATTTTAAAATAGAATTTGAATTGCATTTATTTTCACGTATGGTCACGTTAAGTTGATGCATGTGTTCAGCACAGATATAAAGTCTCAATAACTCCCGTACTTGAGTTCACTTTAGAGCTTGAATTCAATAACTTCGTTAACTGGTACGTACGAGTGAATGGCCTCTACGTCGCTGTCGCTCGTTCCTCTTGTTGCTGCATTTCGACGTGGAGACGGGTCCGAGTGAATGGCCCAAAGCCATAAATGCTGATGGGGATTGGGGATCGCTTTAAGTTAGTATGGCAATATTAGGGCACTGAAACTGATATTTGGATAGCTCGACCGATAGGGGTAGAGTGAATGGCATTGCGCTACGAACGCGAGCAAGAGATCTGGGTTCGTCAGTGAGTGGATGGGGGTCCACACCACGAACGGCTCCGCCAATCTTCTGCCCGTTTTGACTCTGCGCCGCTCGCCCCAGGACAAACTCATCCGATGCAGGGAGGGAAAAATACAAAAGAGAGTGAAGGTGGGTTGTAATTTGAAGCTAGGTGCTACTCATAGATAATATCCAACTGGGGAAAAGCACTAAACCCAATCGACATATAATCCACCCGGGGGGGGCTGAAGATAACTCAAATAGACAACACCACTAAAGAAGATAACGAAAGGGAGACAAAGTCATAACTAAGATAGATAACGCTACTAAAATAGACAACACTACGAAATAAGAGACATAGGGGAAGAAGTCATAACTAAGATAGAGAACACTACTCAAATAGACAACACTACGAAATAAGATACATACTTTCCCCTGTAGAGTGAAAAAAGAGCATCAACTGACAAAGAAAAGAATGGACGCGTCAGAACCGGAACCTTAACCGCCAATATAAAAGAATAGAAATAATCTACCGAATCTTGCGCTCTTTCATCTGCCAAATCATATGAAGCAAACCGCATCCAACAGAGGGAACAGCAGAGGCTGAAAGAATTCAATTAGCCGAGCAGGACGAGACTTCTTTATATTATATATGAGACTAGTCTTGCACAGTCAAGGAGGAGCAAAAATGTCGCCACGTCGCTATCGCAGCAGATTATTACCAGTATAATTGCGTTAATTCCAGGCCATTCACTCTACCGTTCCTATGCTTTTAACTCGGAAGTAATAGGGCGGGTCAAAGCGCTGTATCTTGAGGTTGAAATGCGCTTAGAAAGGTCTCATGTATGGATCAGTTTCTGTTGGGTGTCTTTGCGGACACTCATAAGTGAAAGGCTGGTTCACACTGGGTGTGTGATACTCAAGGGTTTCCATGCCCAAGAGCCATTTCACTCTGTGATTCTGGTATCTTTCTCCATGTGGCACGTACCGGATTGAACGGTTCAGTGCAGGCTCCTGTTATGGAGAGGATGCATGATGATGACCTTTGGGTCGGAAGAGTTTGACTCTCTATGACAGAGACGCTGAGTTACTCAGCGTCTTCATCTATAAATGGGTGGAGATTTCCGAGTACCTACGTTGGTGTACTACGGTTGGTCGAAGCTTTGGACCTCCTATCTGGTTTGCTCGAACAGTACTGACTTGTAGACCTCGCCTTGTTGAGAAATCGACAGGTAGGGTTGAAAAGTTTTAGTGCTTTCGACCTTCTTTCGATTGGTCTTAGGCTCGGATTCGGTCTCCTTCTACTGGTCTTGGATGATTTGACAATTATGTTCACTTTTTCAATCGTATTTTATGAGTTGCCTATCATAGATAAATAGAAATGCTTTTGCCTTACTAGAAAGTCAGGGGGATCGGCCCGTAGCACCGGGGACGAAGCGTGGAGGTCACTGACGCTTGTTGTTAAAGAAAAGATGCTATCGCTCACCCGGCTGTATGAAAGACGAAAGATTCAAGGTATGTCAATGCCAATTTCATGAATCTCTCGTCTGGTTCTACCCTTCTCACATCACTCAAAAGCCTTCTGATGTAAATATATTCTTTTTGTATTCTCATTCTATTCTTTATATAAACTAGAGAGCGACGCGACCTCTTTCGAACCCGAACCGGACTCGGGGGAATTATTTATCTTCGGTATTTCGTTAGTGAAAAAAAAGCTTACCCATATGACCCGATCTTAAGGTACTCGCCAGCTATATAGTTAAATGACCTGAAACTACAAGCACCCGCACCATCACGGCTCCTTCCCTCGGTCAATCTTCGTTCTACTTATGAAAGATGAAACCTATGACCAAAAAAAAGGGGGAAGCTTCTTTCCAAGTACTTATTTGAATTCGTAGATCGAGGGGAAAAGAAAAGTAGGACCATTGCGCTTGAGAATCGAAAACAAACCTCCTTTTGGCTTCTGAGTAGGCTATGGAGTATGGTAGTCGAGCTCTCCCAAAAGTCGAATATCTGAATGGAAAGAGTGAATGGCATATTTAAAGCCATATTAGACCCACTATGCGGTATGTATAGCATAGCCATTCTTTTCTTTCGGCTGCAGCATATGTTTTTGGGAATGGTTCTCGTTCATGGGACAAAGACAAATGAAAGGGACGAGGAACGAGCCTATCTTGCTCACGTCGTTATCACTCTACCACGTCTCAACTCCACGTCGCTATCGCTCGAATTCAATTAATCCGTAAATTCAGTAGTATACGTCAGATAAGTACGCTATCGCTCGAATTCTGTAGTAGTAGTAACTATATTTCGCTATCGCTCGTCCCTCCCTTTGGTCGGCCCTACCGGTCGAGCACTCGTATATATTTCGCTGTCGCTCGAATTAATCCTTTCTGAAGTCAAAGTGCCTAGGCAGCTCATACCATCCAACAACAGCGGAGGACTCGTACGTTGCTCTTAAAAGATACGCTCTTTCTTCCGAAGACACTTTTCTTTGCCGGCGAACTCTCTTTCAACCGAGTGATAATGTACGAGTTCATTCCAAGAGTGAATGTGAACCGAAGAGTTCATTCCAAGATCTTTATTCGTTTTGTAGAACGACTGCAGCTGATAAAGAGGGGTTCGCCGGGAACTCATTCATAAGGTCAGGCTCAGACCGATTTAGCCTCTTTATCCGGGGCTGAAGATCTGGCAACGTCATTCAAATGGGTTCAGGTTAAAAGAACCTCCTTCTCCTTATTGGCTTAGAAAATTCAAGGCTGGATCAAACTATTAGAAAAGGCTGGATCAAACTCTGGCTCAGACCTATTTGGAAATTCTTATCCGGAGAAAACTATTGCTCTTTTTCAAGAGCAACTTCCGTTCCCTTCCCTTTCTTGCATTCACTCCTTCCTTGCCCTTTCTTTGATATCGTATTTCTACTCGATACCTGTCATCTGTCTGTATTTCCTGCACCTGGCATTGCGATCGAAGTCAGTACTGTCTTTCCTGTCATCTGTCTGTCTGTCTTTCGGTGCATTTCGTTCTGTCTTTCCTGTCGTTCGGTTTCTGTACCTGTCGTATCTCGTTCTGTTTCAGCCTACCCTTGTCAATGGCAAATTCCCAACCCCAAGGCTAAGTCCCATGCCATCCTGGCAATCCAGGAAGGGGAATCCAGGAATACAACTGGAATCCAGCTCAAAGAGGCTAATACAGGTATTTAAAAAGATATCTAAGAAACTCAATCAAATGGTACAGACTCAAATTAAGATCGAGGCCCAACTAAAGGAGAAGCCACAGCCCAAGGCTAAGCCCCAAACGGTCCCCCTCCAACTGCCCCAGGCGCAACCCGTCCAACAGCCCCAGGCCCAACTCCTAAAGGAATGAAATTAACTGAGCTATCGATCCCATTTTCGTAAGTAGTCTCCAAAATCATTAATAGAAAAATATGACTTGAGAGTCGATCTTTGCTTCCTTCCCTTCCGTTCCCTTTCTCTCGATACGTTCCCTTTCTTTCGATCTCGTTCTGTTTCTTTCCTTTCGATCGCCCAACCGCACGCACCCGTCCTGCACCTGAGCCTCATGCCATCATTCAATTCTTTGCTGCTGGCATCTTTCTTTCCGTACAAAAGTGCTGCACCTGTCATTTCGTTCTTTCTTTCCTGTTGTTTGCTGCTGGCATTGCGATCGATTTCGGTACTCGATTTCACCTCTTCCTCTCTCGAAGTCAGTACTCGAAGTCAGTACTCTCTTTCGGTACCTGCACCTGTTGTTTCTCTCTCTACCTTGCATTGCGCTCGAAGTCAGTACTCTCTTTCGAATTCAAAACGTAGATAAGATCTGTCGTAATTTGGAATTAATATTGGCTCTGCCATTTACGACCAAAGCCATTCACGACAATGCTGATGGTGCGTTGATCGTCTGTCGATTTCAGTACCTGTCCTTTCGATTCTCCTTGCATTCACTCCTCTGTTCTGGAGTGACCCTCAACCCCCTCCGAAGTCAATTTGAGGGTGCCTCTCCTGGCACACCAAAGACAGGAATTCCCAACACCTATTCAATTCCATATTACTATATGAAGTACTATATATACTCTTACCTATAAGTCTAATACCTAACTCAAACCCTCAAACCATACCTCCTAGGAGCTGGCCCTTCCCAACCCCAACTCTTCTTCTACGACCCCCTGCTTCCCTATTCAAAACTACGAAATAACAACTCAGACTCTCAAGAGCTACTTCCCTTCCCTTTCTGGCATTCACTCGTCTGTCGATTTCGTTGCATTTCGCTCTGTTTCGGTACTCGATACCTGAGCCCACGGATTTCGTTCCTCTGCTTCCAATCGCCTTTTAAAAAGTTCAAAGAATTGAACTTTTGGCTCACCTATAGTAATAGCCTTTCTTGCATTCCTTCCTTCCTTGCCCTTTCTTTGATAGCGTATTTCTACCTTCCTCTGTCGATTTGCTTGCATTTCGATCGAAGTCAGTACTGTCTTTCCTTGCATCTCGTTCTCTTTCTTTCGATCGATACCTGGAGATGTCTTTCCGTACTCGATTTCAGTACCTGTCCTTTCGATACGTTGCATTTGAGTGCTATTAACTCTACTAGAGCGTCTCTTCATTTTTCATATTCTATTCCTTAGTATTCTATTCCTTAGCTACGCATAAATTCTCGTATGGATTGTTCAAAGCTGACTGCCGGCCGAGCTGCTTACGCACAATGCATGTCGCGCCCAGCCAAGGGGTCCCGCCTCTAATAGATCCATAACGTCGAATGAAATGAACGAAAGAAGAGAATATAGAAATACAGAGAATGTTTTCGAAGATACTTGTCATTTGTAAAGATAAAGATTCAGAAGAGAAGATACTTGTCATTTGTAATCGATCGGGAACTAGAGAGGCACAAAGAAATTGTTTTGCCCTTGCTTTTGATTTGATTTCAATTTGAATTCGAGTGGATGGTTATTAGAGATGAGATTCTTTCATTCTCGTAGATCGAGAAAGCTACGCCCAGTAGCGCTTCACAATAGTGGGCTGCGGTCCCGTGAAGCCGGAAAACGGAGCCCAAGATCTTGAATGAAAAAGCTCAAAAGTGAACGTTCAAAATCTTTTTCTTTAGAAAAGTCGAGTCAAAATAATCATGAAAGATCCGAGGACCTAAAAACCCATCAGCATTTGGAGTCCTCATTTCATCTTCATCTATTACCAGTCAGATTCTGATTAGTTGGCAATCTTTTGAATGGGAGGAATAATGAAAACTGAAATTCATTTTCTTTAATATCCGCCTTATACTCTTACTGCTCTAGGACAGTACGGGGAGGACTTCCTCTAATAAAGGGGGAAAGGGGAGATATTCATTAAACCAAAAGCCAACCAAAGAACCGGAACCGATACAGTTGACGGTCAAGGTACCGAGACCGAGACAGTCATTAAAGCAGTAAGAGTCGAACCGACCGGAGAGAGATTGCTTTTTTCACAGACCAGAAAGCCAGGAATTGCTTCCATCACAGACCAGAGAAGGTCACCAGCCTCAAAGCCGATAAGACCCCAAGACGCGACAACAACAAAAGGCATTTTCTTTCAAAGAAGCCCTGATTACCTTGAAAACGACGCCCTTCTCTTCTTATCTACGCTATTTAGCCCGATTCCTTCTCCTTTGTCCTAAGAGCGGATGAAATAGCATCTGTAAGAGCTGCAGCGGATTCGATCAAAGAATCGTGCTACTTCCATGAAAACCCGGTTTTTTTGTCCAAAATGGCATTTTCCCCTAATCATTCCGGGCAAAAGGATCAGTTCTTGGACTTAGGTTAGGGCAAGAAGGCTACGCACCGCTACGCACCTCGGTTAACTATGGATTCTAAACCTTGTCCCATTCGATACCATCTTCTTTGACTAAAGAACCCGCTGCTCGTAGATTCACGGACATTAAGGCAGGAAATAGCTAGATTCTCAAGCAGCTTATTCTGATTTAATTGCTTACACCGGCAACCGTAAGAGCAGATAGGCAAACTAGTGCCTCAAGCCTAAACCTTTCGGAGCCTCTTTGCCAATCTTTCACAACAACCGATTCTGATTCAATTCCAACAAACCTTCCACCGGGAAAGAGCCAAGCCAAAGAAAAGAGCTACCTTTTTCTCACCCTCGGTTAACTCCCTTTAAAGACAGAAGCGCATCCAACCCCTTTGGCAGCAAGTCAGATTCCCTTATACGAGGATATCCTGGAACGTGCCACTGACTTTTAGGAAAGTCGGTTTTTATTGCTTACATGGTCAAGGAATAGATGGGCCTTGAACTGGGAACTCCAAACAAAATCGATGATTCTAGGTTGGGGCCACTAAATAAAGAGTTTTGGGTTTCTCCTTTTTTTTGGGGCTAATTCTTGTGAAAGCAGCAAATCTTTCTCTAAGTATGGAAGCAGTTAGTTAAGGCCTACCATCCGATAGTTCTTTCGTTACGCCGACAAGCTAATAGCTCTTCCTTGTTTTAGCTCTGTGGGAATCTCATTTCTTGATGAGACCCCTTATTATATGACACCAGAATGAAATTCATCCCTTGGCTTGTGTACGATCATTTCATTCTTTTTGCCCACGGCTGAACTCGCTTAATCCGCATATCTTGAACTCTTTGATTTGAACTACTCCGAATCCGGCGATGAACTCACATTTCGCCCTGGGGGACTCTTGCTTCTGTCTTCCTCTTTCTGGTGGAAATGTTATCTCGATCGATCAGTTTCTTCTACTCTATGCCTACTAAAAGCTTAACCATGCCCTACCATTTGAACAAGGGAAAGCAAAGCACAGAAAGACGAGTGAACAGCTGTCTAAAGACACCCTCGGGTTCGGGTCAAAGAAGACCATAGTTACAGGAAATCTCGATTCAACTACAAGCCCAGATTACTAATGGAAGGAGGAGCTTCTGGCTATCGAGAAAGCCCTGCTTGAAGAAAAGGCTACTGCCCTACCACCAAGAACAGATTCTCGCCATCTATTTAGAGGCTTCTGAAACAAAAGCAATCGCAGCTCCTAGTCCGACAGTTCGCTCCGCACCTTAAGAGAAAGAGTTCCGGCATACTACTTTATTATGATACCGAATCCTTGGGGAACTTCACTAACGGGGCTCATGCCGACTCCTAGACCTCTTATGCTTATGCCTACTCTGATCTTTCCTTTGCTTCTCTTGAGCCGAATGTGGGATTAATCCCTTCTATCACTGCTGCTGAAATAGCAGCTAGAGAATCTGGCATTTTTTCATAAAACATCGGAAAAAGGAAGGAGATAAAAAAACCAAGAAGAAAACTGGGACGGCTGGAACGTTTCAATCAAAGAAGTTCTGATATTGATAGGAAATGGGAGTCCTTCTAGAGATGAGTAAGGAACAAGGTGAGACGAGAAAACCTGTCCCAGGTTAAGGAGGAAAACTGAGAGGCGAAAGCTCTCGCATCATAGCTGTTGGGAAGGAACCTCTTGCTTCGCTTGCTTCATACCTACCCACGCTGTGCTTCTTTGCTCCTGCATGGACAAAGGAGCGAAACTTACCACAGTCTATCGGTGGAATATATATAACATTCTTGGACTGACTCGCCACTTAGGCGAACCACAATCAATAAGTCTTTGCTTTCTACCGAAAACCACTTCACACTAACCTCCTGCTCTTTGCTATTGCTTCCATGCTATGCTCAGCGAATCCCGTCTTTCCTCAAGTCTTACTCGCTCTCCCTACCATGGGATTAGCTTATCACTCCAACAACTCAGTATTGGCTGGAGGTGAAGACCTTAGTACTTACTACAAGACTACAAGAGAAGAAAAAATCAAATCTTAGTAAAGAAATGCATGTCTGGCAACTGCCACAACCAAGATGCCTTATTATAGGACTTTCACTTAAAAACCAAGGTAGAGGTTAACTTCCATTGGCTAGATTACTGGATAGGATGGATTGCCCAAATCTATTACTGGATTTCCCTCGCCTACTGTCTTAGTACTATGGACTGCAACATAAGACGCTAGAACGAGAACTGCTTTACTTTATAATTTCGCTTAACACCCCAACTCAATCTAAACTCGATAAGGTAATAGAATTAGAAGCGCTTTTAACGCGCGTTGATCAAGGGCGGTGGAGTGAGATCGATAGTCAGAAATAGATGGACTTACTTAAGGGCTTGACGGCTTTGGCATGCATGGATGAATTGCTTATATTATAGTCTTGTAGAAGCGATTCGGGATGGGTTATCTCTGTCTTCTAAGCTTGAAAGCAGAATATTTTCAGAAACTGCCTAAGGAAAGAGGAAGAGTTCATTGAATAGGCACAGTACTGCCATCTCCATCGAAGCTTTGGGACGAAGCTGCGGTGGACTAGGACTCTTTTCTAGGGGTTGACTTTCCGGTTAGAGAGTAAGCGTATGAAGAAGATCTTTCGTAGTTTCGTAGCGAACTCAAAGCAAGGGGGAAGGATCGTAAACAAAGATCCCACTACGCGCTAACTAAATAGAATCTTATCATCGTCTCGTGATAAGTAGCAGTCTCAGAGCAGTTTTCGGGAATGGAGGAGTGAGGGTGAAATGATGTAGTTGACACCCAAGAAACGAGGGAATCAACTAAAACTTCAAGATCAGATGCAGGAGATTCAACCAGTTGTTGAGTCAACCAGAAACTCCGAACTCAGAGACTGTAGCTGAAGCATAAGAGTTTCTTGTGTGTGCTTCCTTAGGAAATGGAATAGAATAAGGTAAAGCAGTCATTACCGTAAAATCGGTTGTCATTGTTCTAGAAGCCTCACTACCAGAGAAAAAAGAACACCTAAAGACCAAGGAAGTGTTATTCTAAATCGGGTAAAAACTAGAAGTTAATAGATAGGTAAGGGAATGACACCATAGAGCAGGCTATCCAAAATATCTCCAGTGCGAAAGACTGGTCCATCGCGACTAAGCACTCTAAGACTACGGATGGGTATCAGAATCCATTAAAGTTAGGGACCTCTACGCTAGTCTTCACAGGTCATCCCTCCGAGTTCTTCCTTCCTACGGAATTTAACGAGTCCCCTAGAAAACTGAACGAGTAGACTTGAAGATCCCAATTTTACAATCCAAAGGGGAAAGACGTAGTAGATACCTGCTGATCCAACACGAGTATGATTATCTCATCTTACAAAATATGAAACGTAGTGCAGATGATTCCATCAAGGGCCCAATCCCGAGTTGCGGAATAAGATCAGCGAATCCGGGTCGATCACCTGCCCTCAACCACACGTAAAAAATGGGAAGCGATCTTATATCATAATCCAGGCGGGTGGCGTTCCCGAATAACAAACAGCGATGAAAAACCGGGCTTGGACCAATGACCAAAGATAGAAGATTATAAGAATCTCCGGAATCGGGTAAAGTCAAATTAGCCAAAGTAGATAGGGTTCAGGGGAATAGGAGAAGGCCCTATTACGTAAGGGAAGGGGCGAAGAGCTGAACGTAAGGGAAGGGTCACCCTCCAATCCTGGAATATAAAACTAACCCCAAAGCAGATTACAGTAATTGCGTGAATGGCGCTGCAGCAAGCCATTCACTCTACGGGTATACTACTGACAGGAATACCAAAATACGGCAAACTCAAACACACGAATCCCCAATCCCGGACGGGAAGGATACGTCACAGCCAGCAATCCCAAATAGAATGACTTCCGAGATCAAGGGATCTTTCTTGAACTCAACTCAATTCAACCCCAGTGAAATCTAATCTCTATACTCAACTCAATTCAAGCTAAACTCTACTACAGATCTCTTTTCAACCCCGACCCATCACATCTGCCAAGCTGTTTGGTGCATATGAAGTCTTTAGAGTCACTATAATACCTCTTCAAAAGAGTCACTATAATACTACCTCTTCAAAAGAGTCACTATAATACCTCTTCAAAGGTGCCCCAACCCCAACAGGAAAAGGTGCCCCAACTCCAACCCCAACCCAAGGCGAAAAATACGCTCTAAAAGGAAAGAGTCCTGTCAGAACGAAGCTCATAGATCGACTGAGAAAATAACGTATCCCCCTACGTCAATCAAAACCACACCAACCCGTCCAGTAAATATAAAACCGAACCGCCAAGCTGTTTTGTTTGGAGCAGATACCGGTTTTATATTTAATATAAGAGATTTACCATATAGAATAGACTCCATACCCCAAACCCAAGGATAAAAGGGGCCCCAAACCATACCCGACAGAAAAGGCCCCAAACCCAGACCCCTAGAAGGGTGTCTTTTCTTTTTTATCGGACTACCCAGATCCCAAATCCAAACCTGTTTTCTATAAAACAATTCACAAACTCAGACATCAGAAACGGAAGAGGGAAATAAAAACACATGAGACGCACGGAAGCCAGGAAAAAGGGTAAACAACCAAAGGCTCAACCCCAACCCGCTCAACCCCAACTCTTTTGTTCGGTTTCTCTACCTTCGCCCCTTCCCTTACTAAAAGCTCTTCGCCCCTAATTTCTCTTCTCTCCTTTAGGAGCAACTTAGGAATCTACTGAAGCATCATCCCCATAGTCTTCTACTCGATCCCTCGCCCAGGGCTTGCTTATAAAAGGCGTATCTACTTAGTTTTGCAACTAAGGAAGTAACGTGAGCAACTTCCTAAGCCTAAGCAATACTAGTAAACTCAAAAGCCTAAGCCTTTGTTTCCGACTCAAAAGTGGAATCCTCTGAAGTAAACTCAAAAGTGGAAGTTGTTGAATCCTAATCTGTTACCTCCCCTTCAAGTGGGTCCCTTTGCTTATTCTGCAAAGCAGCCTTCTCCTTTATTACCTCCTGAATCCCCAAAAGCAGCATTATCTCCTTTAGGACCTGCCGGATCTACTTTCTCTCCTTTTTTAGGAACTTTTGTGTGAACAAATGTCTCTCCTTTTGAAGCCCCATATGCATCACCCTAGTTTTTATACTGTCTCGTATGATTCTTCTGCCTGAAAAGCCTCGAATCCCTCTGGGTTCCCTCCTTTCTCTCCTTTATCAGGAGCTGAAGAGTTTGAAGCATCTGAAGCAGCTGAAGAGTTTGAATCCTCCCCCTAGTATTCTACTTTAGTATCAACAGGAACACGCTTTGCCTCATTGGAAGATGTATGCTCCTTTCTCTCCTTTTTGAGTCTCGTCTTCGTGAACAAATGGATCTATTTATTTATCAACGTCTGCGTGATCTTATCTTATTTATATCTCCTTCCCTTTGTGCTTCTGTAAGTGAATTTCTCTCCTTCCCCTTGTGCTTCTTAAGTGCAAGGTTCAACATAAGCAACTAAAGTAGCAACTATCCCGGCATGAATGGAAGTACCTATCCCTTTCCTTTGCCTTTATTTCACTCTAAAGTGTAAGCTTCCTTTGCCTTAAACTCATAAGAGTGGAAGCAGCTTATTTAAACTAAAAAGTCGAAGGTGTTGCCTTAACCTCAAAAGTGGAATCAGCTGAAGTAAACTCATAAGTTTAAGCCTCTGCCTTAACCTCCTAAGCCTCAGGTGTTGTTGAATCTGTTCCCTCAACTGAAAATGTGTCTCCAGGCTTATAAAGTGGGATCTCCTAAGTAAGGAAGCCCCAAAAGCTTCTTTTCCTTTAGTTGCAACTTTTGCATCATTGTATGATTCTAGTTGATCTGCAACGTAGTCTTTTTTATCCGCAACAGAGTCTTTATGAACTACTCTGTAGTTTATGAGCATCACCCTAGTTTGAAGGAGCTGAAGTATCTTATTAGTTTGAGGGAGCTGAAGCATCACCCTATTTTGAAGTAGCTGAAGCATCTGAGGAGTTTGAAGGAGCTGAAGTATCTTATTAGTTTTAAGCAGCTTGAAGCATCTTATTAGTTTTAAGCATCCCCCTAGTATTCTCCTTTCGTAGCAACAGTCATAACTTTTGCCTCTATTGTAGGATGCTACTTTCTCTCCTTTTTCATCCCCGAATGATTATCCTTTAGTAAGAACTTTTGCATCAAGGAAAGTAATTGATCTCCTTCCCCTTGTTCTTCTGAGGTGAGAGGTTGAACATCATTTACTGAGTTCTACTTTATCATCAGTAACTTCGCCAGCTCTACTCTACTCAAAAGCTTCCTTACCCTCAACATCGGAAGCCTTTGGTGCCTCCGCCTCAACCAACTCATAAGTGGAATCATCTGAAGTAACCTCAAAAGTTGATTCCTCGTTTAGCTTTATTAAGCTCAAAAGTCGAATCATCTGACTTAAACTCAAAAGTTGATTCCTCTTTATTAACCTCTAAATCCGAAGCATCTTCCTTAACCTCAAGATCCGAAGACCCACTTGATGAGTGTAACTCAAAAGGCTCCTACCCTCGTATCAAGTCATGAGCCCCTGAGCTAAGTATCAACTCAAAGTTCTAAGCTTCCGTTTTCTTTTCTTTTAGTAAGTAATATAAGATCTGGAAATGCGAGGGTAACTCTTTTAAGAGCATCCTCCGGTGCTGAAGCCGAAGCCTAGGAATTCTTTAAGTGTAAGCTTCCTCTTTAGGAAACTCATAAGTCTAGGACTGAAACTCAAAAGCCTTAGGTTGCTACTCTGAATCCTAGGAGAGCTCATGCCTAAACTAACTCATAAGTCGAATCCTTCTTTAGGAAATTCAACATCCGAAGCTGCTGCCTTAACCTCAAAAGTAGAATCTTCCTTTAGCTTTATTAAACTCAAAATCCGAAGCAGCTGACTGAAACTCAAAAGTCGAAGCTGCTGACTGAAACTCAACATCCGAAGGTGTTTAATCCGAAGCCGGTACTTTAACTTCAAAGTAGTCCTTAGTCTTAAAAGCAGCCTCTCCTTTAGTCCCTACTGAATCCCCATCTGATTCTAGTTTAGGAAGAACTTTTGAAGCCCCAGATTCTAGTTTAGGAAGAACTTTTGAATCCCCATCTGATTCTAGTTTAGTACCTCCTTTTGCCTCAACAGCAGGAACTGAAGAAGATGCATCAGCATAGGAGTGTACCTCCTTTGTTCAAGTAACTAATGTGAGTATCTCCTTTAGGAGCATCCCTACTAGACTCAAAAGCCTGAGGTGCTTAATCCTAAGCTGTTGTTGCCTACTCAAAAGCTGCAACCAACTCTGAAGTCGAAGCAGCTTACTTAAACTCTGAAGTCGAAGCAGCTTACTTCAACTAAAAAGCCTTAGTTGCCTACTCTGAAGTCTAAGCTACAGTGTGACCTACTTTTTAAGCCCTCCCTGATTCTGCTTTAGTAAGAACTGTACCATCCCTCCCTGATTCTGCTTTAGTATCAACTTTTCCCTATCCGAGTTCCTAGTCTCTTTCTACTGGGTACTCTCACAGCCTAAGCCTAAGGTGGCAAAGGCGAAGCTTCCTAACCTAATCTAATCTAAAGGCGAAGCTTCCTAACCTAAGAAGTAACTAACTCATAAGTCGAATCAGCCTACTTCACCTCATAAGCCCCAGGTTCCTTCGTCTTGAATGCCCTCGGGTAGGTAGCCACAAGTCGTATTAAGCGTATTAAATTGAATATCCCAGCCACGGTAGTAGCTCCTTTAGCTATTCTAATTCTAATTATTTTAGTTGTAGCTTCAGCTTCAGCTTTAGCAGCAGGGTATTCTATGATTGGTTGTACTTGTTTATTACCATTCCTTGTGTTTTCCAATCGACTAGCGTCTCCCCTTATCGTCTAATACTTCCCTTCGTTCAGCTCTTCGCCAATCGACTATCGTCTCACCTTATATTCTAATACTTCCCAATATTA
>JBBMJZ010000082.1:2231981-2255989 GCA_037833815.1 Zingiber zerumbet | reverse complement strand
AACCAGACAAATGCTTCCAATTTGCTTCGAGTTCAGTTGCAGTCAACCTTTACCAGCTGAGAGAAGAAAAATTAAAACAGTATGAAGATTTATCTGCGACATCAGCAGTATTCTAACTAAAGATAGGCGAAAAACACGTTCAAGCCTTTAGTCGAACTTCAGCATTTTCACTGAAAGCATATTTTAATTGAAGAAAAGAAGAATAATTCAAAAATTGATTTTCTTAACTAAAGTAATACGATCAGTATACGTTTTTCATGTCCATTCACGCAACTATACTGGTAATTATCTGCTGATAGGTAGATCTTTCGTAGTATTAGTTTTGAATCACTACTGCCATTCACTCTAACCCTATCTGTATTTCGAGCCTATCAGGGATACCCTTCCCAGCCCATTGACGTATGGCGCTATCGGTCGATGTTCGCTTGGCCCACAAGCTCTCCCAGGTCCTGTGGGCTGATCTTCAGGGTGGTCTTTCTCCTTACCCGGCTCAGCGGGACTTGGAGAACCCGATTCAATCGTTGCCTTCTCGTGCCGTGCAATCCCCTCACCCTCAGGGAAGAGCAAGGAAAAGAATGCGAGGAAAGAGCCACCAAAAGGGAAGAGCAAGGAAAGGTAAGAGAAGTGACTCACTGGGGCAGAGTCAGTCTTGTGCAAGTATAGTGGACATCCGCTTTAATTCAAACGGGTATGAGTGAGATTAATTAGCACCATCAGCAGTATTTTGTCTAATAGGTTTAGATGCATATTTCTTGTGAATCGTGGTGGACAGGACTTCCATAACTCTTTCCATTCCTATTTATTTACAGGTGACTTAGGTGGAAAGGATCTTTCTACACGCCTCTCTGGTTCTTGCCCCGTTTTTTTGTTTTCTTTTGACATTCTTACTGCAAGTTTACCAACGGGCCTTTCAAGCACGGACAGAGTTACATGAATGGAACGAGTATCCTGGACAAAAGATCATTGGGCCATATCTATCTTTCTGCAACGGAACGGGAAGTTAGTTGGACACCCGGCGGCGTCCAAAAAGAAAGAAGAGTTAGAAAGGAGAAGAGCACTTTGTTCTCACTCATATGTAGTGTAGTTTAACCTTGAATGCAATTTAGAAATCAATAAAAAAAACTATCCGGCTTCTTTTCCGTCCAGAGTTTCAAACTGAACTAACTTGAAAGAGACTACTCCTCTCCTCTGGAAGGAACGACTCTATATAAAGAGACGCGCTACGACGCGGGATACTCGAAAAAAGTCAATTGATCCCGCGGGGACGGAAAGAGAAATCGGGCAGGATTCGCTCAATCAAAGACAGTTCAATTCGATCTTAGCCGATGTTGACCGTCTCTCCGGCTCGGTGCACTATTGGAGAGCTCACTGGGCCCGCCGCTTTCTCAATCGAAAATGGAAACTGTCAAGATTAGCGTACTTTTCCCTTTCTATTATTAGATATGTTATTTCAGGATTGATTTTCGTTGATCGGATCGGATCGAGCACATAGGGTGCGAGCCAATTCTCTTTGGCTGAAGTCATCAAGACAGCTGACCGAGTCGAAACACGCGAAAGTCTGACGAATGCCGTTCTAGAGCTGGTTCGATATCAATCAACTGGTATCGGATCGCCACACCCGGCTTTCCTGGTTCAAAAAAATGAGACTGCTCTATTAGGAAGTGCCTTATCCCAGAGATTCCCAGGGCCTGGGGCGATCGCTTGAGCTGCACCTGACAGGTGACCTTCTCACTATAGGTACAAGTAAACTACAAAAAAGAAGTGTATAGGCAATGGAACTAGCAATAGCTTTGTGTTGAGCTTGTCTAGTAAGGGCTCGCGATAAAAGGAATTGATTCGTAGAGGGGGTAACGCAATCGGGGAAAACATCTCTCACGTCTGTCCGGTCATCCGTACCGACACTAACTAATCGCATACTCGTGCAGACGCCGTCGTTATCACTCGGCCCTGCTCCCGGCCGCCTAAAATCAAATCAAGTACTCACCGATCAACATAATGGCGGAGGCACCTGCGTATTCTGAGGCATCAACCGAATACCAAGTACGGTACAACCCCTGGACGAGACATTCTCTAATGCCCCGAAAGGCCAGTGGATTGTTGCTGAAGAAATAGCTCTTCCTGATGTGGCTGATCCGGGAAATGTGGAAGTGACTCCAATGGGGAGTTGCCAGTTCTTCTCGGCAAAAGGACCCTCTTCCTTATTCTTGTGCTGAGGTTCTTAAAGATGAGGACGTCTTCTTTGTCAGAGCTTCTCAGGCAGCGATCTTGACGACGTGGCCCCTGCTGGAGGCTGGAACTTGGAAATTCCTGAGAGTTATGCTCCTTCTCTCTATCCGGATCCACGTCGCTGTCGCACCGCCTTCCACTAAAATAGGTTGGAATGCTTGTATGCCTAATCTGTGCAGGGTGGGTGCTCTATTCAATAATACAGGATGCCCCTGCATAACTTCTTGAAGTATTTCCCATACAATGGGTTCTTTTTCCCGAATTTTACTTTTAGCAATTCCTATGTTAGAAGCAACATGTTGTCTGATTAGACCACGAATTACAAATGTTTGTAAAAGCTCTATTGCTATTTCTCGAGGTAATCCACACTGATGTAATGAAAGCGAAGGACCCACGACAATAACGGAACGTCCCGAATAATCGACACGTTTACCAAGCAGAGTTTCACGAAATCTTCCTTTCAATTAAATATATCCACTTAGACTCATACAAGTTGTTCCATACCGAACTACTTAGCCATCCAATTAGACCACTTAGCCTTGGCTTTGATATATTTTAAGATATAATTTCTCGTCACGGGTTCCATTTTTAGGATTCAACCGTTCAAATAGATTATATCGCCTCACTTCATTATAAGATCATGTATAATCGATCATATATAGTCTCAACAGGGGACCCTTCTATGAAGCTCAATTTGTATCATTGTTTGAAGCGAAATATGCCTATCTTTTATACGTAGCAAACAATTTCTTCATTTCACGCGAGGAAAAAGAAGATGTGGTTAACCGAATGGATCACTGGTTGCTGGCCTTAGGTCCGGGAGCAGCACTGGTCTTTAATGGATTAGCCAACAAGTAGCGCAGAAAGCCCAAAGCCCTTGACCTTGCAGAAAAGAGAGTAGCCCAGATATTCTCAAAGTTGCTCGATCACTATTTAAAGGGGCCATGACAAGAATATGAATAGGAAAGCCTATCGTATTGTTTTCTTCAAGTGCAGCAATTTCATTTCTTTCAATAACTCTTCTTCGATCGCGTTCGTTGCGCCATTCACGACTCTTGCTTATTCATAGCCATTCACTCTAATCTCTCGGCCCAAACGATCAAACAGAAAGGACAGATACTGATCGTATTACTTTAGTTATTTTAATCAAATACTTTTTGAATTATTATCATACTGCTGATGGGCCCTGCCATACTAACTTAAAGCGATCCCGTCGTTACACTTGGCTCGGAATCGGCAACAAAGCCAGCTCCTCTTTCTGTTTCGGCATAAGCTGTTTAAACTTTTAGGTTTCTTTCCATTTCGTGCTTCACTATTTCTTTCTTTATTTTCCGGTCTCGAACTTAACTTTTCTTTCTCGAAATATGGTATTTGATTGGGAGGGATTTCTTCTTGTCCATTTAGAATTTCTTTCCTTAATAGAAAATTGACCAATAGTTTGACATACCTCATATAGATCCTCTTTTTCCCCATCAGCATTGTCGTGAATGAAGGGCTTCTGCCATATAAAGAAGTAGGGGGCTCGCTTTACCGTAATTTAGGGCCGAGTGATAACATACTCGACGGGCCCTTAATATAGTAATTTGGGCCGTCAATATTTGTAGATCTTTCGTAGTTTTGAATGCCCAAAGCCATGAACGACTGTTGCTGATATAGAAGATCTTTCGTAGTATTAGTTTTTCATAACTATTGCCATTCGTATATTCTTTGTTGGAAGGGTACCTGCTTCTATATAACATAACAGTAGTGCCGATAACGCTCACTATTGAAGCGACAGAATACCAAGATAGGAGTGAGGCCCGAGTGAGTAAGCAAAATGCTATTTGAAATTTTCTTCGATTAGAGTTCCTCCCTTCCGCTCCGAGCACCCTTGCCCGTAGTCCAAAAGCGTAGGGGAACAACTCAGAGGGAGAAAGAACCTTATATAAAAGAAAGCTAAAAAGCCTTACAGAGAAGCGGTATTTCACTATTATTCCAGGGCACGACTTTTGGACTACTCTTTTATTCCCTCTCGCATAAATATTCGCTCGAGCTCTATCTTAGGATACCCACAGCAACAGTCGTAAATGGCTTTAGGCCATTTACTCTTACCTTATCAGTCGAGCTCTATCCGAGGATACCCTGACTTTAAAGCGATCCCTCCTCGGCCGGTTTTATTGAGTGGCTTTGTAAACTTATAGATTCGACTTGATTCTTGATACTATATGATTGTTGACAGCATTTCACTGGCTATCCAACTCTGAACATTTCCATGAAAGTACGTGCTGAACTGAAGCTTCTGACTAGGCGGACATACTCACTTCGGACTCCGGAGTCTAAGATGCGCGGGTGAGGAATGTTAGCTTAACGCAAACTCTATCCCCTTGCTTCAGTTAGAGAATGGAATGATTCTAGGAAAGGAAAGATGAATTCTTTGTCCATATAGACAGAAGGCAAGAAAGACAATAGAGAAAGAAGGTGCGGAGCGACAAATCCTTATATAGTTTAATTCATTCACAAATGCATGCATATATAGAAAGAGCTTCTCAATGGGTAGGTGGGAAAGAAGGTGCGGAGCGACGAAGAGAAAGCAACTAATAAAGAAGGAAGACTGCAACTAAGAAAGAAGGAAGACTTTCTGCAAGCAACTAACTAAGAAGCACGCACAAGAAGCATGGCTTAGCTCTAGCTATTAGCACCTAGCACCTGGACCGGCTTCTTTTAGTTTAGATGCCACTCGTCACAGATGCCATTCGTCACCGGATGCCTTTCGTCACGATCGAGCGAACTCTGTCCTTACCTTCGTCACGATGGAGTCTTAGATGCCCTCGTTACGATAATGGCTTCTTCGTCTGCTAGATCCCAGTCCACATTCACTCTTGTACCAGTCCACATTCACTCTTGGAGGAGCCGCCATTCTGACTCTCCGCTCAGTCGTCTGTCCCATCAGATCTCAGACTTTTCCGCACCGCCGGTCCCAAGACTCTTATTCCTCTGTAGTTCCCCTCGCTAATTAATTCATCTGTAGTTCTCCGGTTCTCCTCGCTTGGTTCCGCAGTGAATCTTCTCCCCCGATTGACCGATCTCCTCAGACCCACGTCACGAATAGAGAGTGCACTCCCCCGACCTGAGTCACCACTGGAAGCTAGCTCCTATCTTTGGATAAAGAAAGAGTCCTCCGGTCGCTGTCAATGAACTACTGAACTTCCGATAGCCGAGAAAGCACGGGTCCCCCGCGTACGTGGCCTAGACTTTTTTATTTAGTCGCACCGCGTAGGGGGCTTCGATCCCCTAGTAGCTCCGTCCACTATGAATTAGGTTCTCCATTCTCTCGGTTCCGCAACTTTCCCACGGGCCCGGGCGAAAGAATTCATTCAATTCAACTCGCTCCGCACCTCTACGTCGCTATCGCTCGTCCCTGAGAATGAGAAAGAGTTGGGAGGGACAAATGATCTATGCCCCCATTTGCGCAGCGGAATGCGGCAGAGAGTTTGACAGCCTCGTGTCAGGTAGGGAGGATTGACCCCATAGCTCTCAAATCCGTCCCTTTCTTCTTGGCTCCTTCGTTGCACTCACTCGCTTACTGCTGTCCATTCGAGGCTCTATAGTTTCACTCACTCGCTGGGCGCACCGCACTGACTGACTAAGGTCTGTTTATCTTTCTAGAAACTCTTCTACGTCTACTTCCTCTATGATCAGAGTCATGAGACTGAGGAATGAATTGGCTACCGCTGGCTTTGGTCTAGTGAGTTCCATAGGGCCTTGAACAAGACGACCTGAAATGCAGAGCGACGAGGGATCTTATCTAATCTCGAGATCAATTAAAAGAACAGCGAGACTTTCCCATCAAAAGAAAACTTTAGGAGTCAGAAAGAAGAGGCAGCGGAGGCTTCATTGCTTAACTTAATGGAACTGACGCCTCATTAAATAATTCAACTATCATTCATCCTAGCCAAGACCAGAAGCCCATACCCCGATTCTCTTCTCTGGTGCCATAGTGGACGCCCATACCGATTGGGACTCTTGAGGGGTGCCGGCTAGTGATGAGGCATCCAAGCTCATGTCTCGAACTGCAAGGGATTCTAACCTCAACACAAGGTGCCCTACTCAAAAAGGAAAGGGCCACTGCGGCGCTACACAAGAATCATCATTCCCTGGCGAGCGAGGCATAGATAGATCGGTCTCCCGAGAGGCATAGATAGATCCCGAGGCATAGATAGATCCCGAGGCATAGAGTTTGAGGTCTACTCTTCTCATCTGAGCTCTACTCCTCTCATCTGAGCTTCGGTCGGACGGATCGGATCCTGTCGAAAGGACGGGCCACGGCGAAGCCTCCTGCTCACCAACGTACGACGACGACTGAAAGGAACGCTGGGGAGTTCAATAAAGAAGATCGGATCGGCAGCGAGTGAATGAAGAACGGGCAGACTGAAGAATTTGAGTAACCGGGGAGTTAAGAGAAAGAAAGAATCTTCTGTCCGTCCACTCGCAAGGTTCTCAATAGAGGTATGTATAGGTTCTCATCTCATAAAGAACCTCGGACAGCACTCGGACAGCAGAATCCTACCTACCCTTTGATCCCGTCTGAATTCGTCTTTCGAAGAAGAAGAAGTCTCGCGGCCCTTGAAGTCGATCATGTATCATTCCACACTCTACTCTCATCACTAATCCAATTGAAAAAGAGAAGAGACAAGAACTTCACAATTCAAATGATAATGAATGGAACGACCGGTCGTCCTACGCCGTGACGGACTCATCCTCACTAATCCTTTTGTTGAAAAAGATTTGAATAGACGACTGATTGAAAAGAAAAGATCAGTTTCAGAAACAAGTGCTGCGAAGCTTCATACGCGTCAGTCCTAAACAGACAGCTTCCACTGAGAAGAGAAAGAGACAGCTCGTGCATCCGACAAGTCGAACGGCCAAACGAAGCGGTAGCGCAGTGCGGCACCTAGGCCCACGAGCGAGCCGACCATTAGGAGCGGCAGAAAGAAGCAAGCAAGCGCTACTACAACTTCAGCTTCCATATTCTTGTCTTGGGGAAGTGATTGTTGAATGGGAAGTGATTGTTGATTACCCATTTGTGGAGCTTCCATTCTTTAGCGAGAAGTGAGAAGCCGGCCGCGTGTAGCTTAGCTCTACTTGTCTGTACGTTACTCGACTAGCCATAGTTTCCTTTTCACTGATTAGTTGAAAAGAGCTACGACTTAAGCACTTGACAAGGACAACGGATAATGAAAGAATCTCACTTATCTGATCTGAGAGAGAAAGAAGCTCTCTTCCTGAAAGCCACCATGAATTGAATGATTCCGCCCGCAACCATGAATTGAGTGCTCTTATTCATGAAGCCCACGTAGCAGTCTAGTTCACTTCCACGACTAGAAAGACTTTGGTTCACACTTCCCCGACTAGCTAGAAGGAAGACTAGTTCACTTCCCCAACTATAAGGAGGATGAGCCGAGAGAGATTCATTCGTCCGAGGCCCCACTAGAAAGAGGACTAGTTCTACTTCCCCGACTAACTACGACTAGACTAGAAAGAGCTCACTTCCCCGACTAGAGCCGAGAGAGATTCATTCGCACGAGGAATAGTTGCCTCACCGCGTCACTGCCTTTCCTCGTCTATTCCTATTCCCAGCAAATATTGTGAGTTGCGGACGAATGGCGACCTGTACTCGGCCCGCTGCTCCATTCACTGATCCAATCCTCTCTTCTATCTATAGAAAGTCTCACCCCCCGGGATTGAATATCAGTATAAGTCTTTCCTTTCCCGCCTCGTCCTCGCGAGACCACATTCGATCGCTAGTGACTCCTAGCCCACGCTTCCACTACTCAACTCCGTCGGTGACTTGACTACTCACGCTATATAAGGCAAGGCCTCAGACCCATGTGCCCTCCGAGAAACCAGCTCTGACCCATGCCCTCCGTGAACCGCTCCTTCCCCCTTTGTTGACTAGCACGGCTCGCACCCTCCTATCTCTGAACCGTAGGGCTCTACTAGTACTCAGACGAGATGGGCTCCCTATGCATGAACTTCTAAGCTCACCCTTCTCAGGACTCCTCTTCTCAGGGTTTGATTCTCCTGAGACTGACTTCTTCTTTCTTCTTTAGCGTTGCGCTTCGAATAGTTTCTTTGTTTGTTGCACACGACTTCGCGTAGCTTCATTTGGCGGGTTTGATTCTGCCGATGCCGTCCAGGAACGGAGACTCACCTGACCTCGAGGTCGCTCAGCTCCCACCGAGTCGTCGCTACGCACCTTTCTCTGATCTTATGAATCTACAAAGCCCGGAGATTAGGAGTTCATCTTCCTTTGCTTCTAAACCGACGTAGACCCTTTCAAAAGAAACTCGAGTCTTGGTCGCCCGGTCAACCTACTAATCTTGAATCGCAGAGCCCGACCAGACTATGCTTCTTCTTTTGCTCCCCCCGGCATATGCACGCACTTGCTCTCCGGATCCTAAATGAGCTCGCACTCGCTACTACTCGAACTGTACCAGAAAAGCATAGAATCAATCCTTGAGGAGAAAGGAGACGATAGAAGTATCTGAACAGGGGCGAAGAAAGGAGCGGAGAAAGAGGCGGACAGGAAAGAGCGATTAGAAAGAAGCCCGGCCGAAGCCACCAGACTGACTCGGAGAGGAAGCGAGAGAAACTACGCCTACCATAGAAATATATGAGCATTGGTTTCAGTTCCCGATATGAGGTTTCAGTTCCCGTGAGCCGTGAGAGAAAGTGTAGCTAGCGCGCCTCCCTTTCTTTGACTTATATAAGCATTGGTTTCAGTGTTCCTGTGAGAGAAAGAGGAGACAAGAGTAGGGAATCTAAGAACTGATCTTGTGATCTAGTCTATTTCTTCTTACTGTTGGTTTGATGATCTACCGCTCCGTGGGGGAAGGAATGAAAGTAGAGAAGGAATGAGAGGGCGTGATCTCTTTTGCCAATCCGATCAGCCGCTCGCAGCCCAGCCTATGGAGAATGAATGCCAATGCCAAGTTCATGTGATGCTTAGAGGTCGCGAACTAAGGGAAAGAACCCACCTCTGATAGAGGAAGCGAACGGCTGGAAATGCCTAACTAAACTAATAAGGTATTCGCCTAACGGGTGTCGGGTAAGCCCTAACGTTGCTATTCGGTCGTGGGTGAGCCGGAAAATCAATGCCTAACTAAGGCCTAACTAAGCGGGGGTTTATGGTGGTTCTTCCTTCTAATTACAGGCATATCTATGAATCTTAGATAACTAAGCGGGGGTAATGGATATCGGCGCCTCTCTTCGCTCGGGAAGCCCAGGCAAAGGGAACGAAGGTGCTATGATAGGTGGGTTTAGGAACCGATGACGTGGTTTAGGAAGTCTGACCTATTTGTTTGGGGTCTTACCCGGGAGCTCACATACCGATGACAGTCTCCATTCCTGGAATGAGACTTGTCTGAGAGTGGTCTCGGAGGGCACGAGAGGCTGGCCTGTACGAGACGGGGGGACAAAGATCAGAGAGGCAGAAGGCGATAAAAAGCAACCACTAAACTCAGGGAAGATAGGAGGCCTGACGAACGGCAATAGACTAGAAATCTCGATCCCGTCGTTATCACAATACGATAAAGTGGGGGAAGTCAGACGGCCCTCTCTCAAACTCCCTCTCGCATACGCTCGAGCCTAAGCAACTTAATTAGAGTAGAGTTCATGGCAATAGTTATTCAAAACAGAACTACGAAAGATCTTCTATATCAGCAGATTACAGCGTGAATGGCCCGAACTTCATATTGAGTCTAACATTGCCCCAAAGGCATTCAAAAAGAAAGAAAGAAAAGACTACTTTGATTATTGGAAAGGCAACTTACTTTTTCAGGGGCCCAAATACAACTATTCTTGTAGTCGGCCCACAGCAACAGTCGTAAATGGCTTTAGGCCATTTACTCTTACCTTATCAGTCGAGCTCTATCTTAGGATACCCTCTCGCATACGCTCGAGCTCTATCTTAGTCTACAATCCCCCTCGCCCTTCGGGCGAGCTCAATCGGTTGATTCCCTGGATTATGGTATTGCGCTGCCTCCTTGTAGTCGGCCCTTGTCAGTCGAGCCCTCCAAACGTAAAGATTCGGCTCTCTCGCTGTCGCTCCTTCTTGTCTTCTTCCTCTCCCGCTTGTTTAGTCGAGCTCCTTCTAATACAATAAGGTGTAGAGCCTGCAGCTGTTGATTTAATCTTGTCCCGTATTTATAACTCATATGGAATTCACTGAAACAACATATCTTTCCCTGCACCTTGATTCAACTACGAAAGAATCACTCTACAGAGCACCAGCTACCCCGCACCAAGCACCAGCGTATATTAGTAATGAGTGCCATACTCGTTCCCGATCTGAATCACTCAAAGACTGAACTGCTGGAGAAGGAGAAGAAATTCACTCTTAGGTTATCTTGCACGGGATTCTCTCGTTGTGGAGTTCGGGCTCGAGTCCCTACCTTTAAACTCATATGGAATTAACTCTAACCCGAATTAAGACGGAAGAGCTTCAACTACTGCTTATACAGGAAGTGACTCGGATTCACTCGGGAAGGGGCGCTTCTTCAAACCATTTGTATGTACCTGACTATAGATCTTCTTATGTAATGGAAATGGTATCACTCCGTATGCTTTCTAATGCTCACTTTTATAATTAACTCTTGGAATTAACTCTTTCATTCACGATTTAGCAGCGGATAGCATTTGCCTATTACAAGAGAGTGTAGCCATTCCAGACTATAGACGATAGCAATTCCTATCGGAAAAGTGGTCTGAGTGCGGGCCTCTCGACCTAGGACGACCGATTGATTGGTCCCTTCTACCGCTCTATCTAGATTCCGTACATAGTCTCAAGAGGGGGCAAAGGGGGTACGAGATCTCTCTTTCCGTCTATATAGACTCATGGGCTCTGAAGGGTTCTGAATAGTATGACGAATAAGTGTGAGAAAGACACTTTCTCACACTTCTTCGCTTCTTGAGAAAGCTAGTATGGAAAGAGGAAAGTACGTACCAGATTGGAAAGAGGTCTTTCAGTCAGAGTTACATAACAGGAATGTACCACTCCACTATTCTTTCGAGCCGGACGATGAGCTCTCTTTGCTTTGGAAAGCACTAGCACCGATAGTCTTTTGATTGTGTATAAGGTCTGTTCTCTCTTCCCGTTCCGTACCCGTAGGTCGAGTACATATTATTAGATCTTCTTTCTTCCCCAAAGCTATAGCTAGCTCAGTAGGATGGTATTAGGAGTTCAGGAGATGGAGATCCAACCGAGTACGCGTTCGGCACGGGATCAGACCTTGAATAAGCTAATCAAGTGTCGTATGAGTGAACATGGAAAGAAGGTAGGGTTAGCAAGAGGAAGGAGGTACTAGGGACGACTATCTATTGCGACGGGTGCCATGAACTCATTTCTCACCGCTAAATACTATCTAGTAGAGACAACAACAATTCCACAATACTATCTTTCACTCTCTCGCATCTTACGTCTTGTCTTATTAATAAGTGCAATATGGTCTCAAGTCTTGATGATCGAGCAGGGCATCTCACTCGAACTCAAAATGCTACACCTGAGAGTCTTGAGTCTGACGTGCTTTAGACTCTGGATTGTTCTGTCTTTAGAGTCTTGATTGTCTTTCTTTATTGTTCTTTTTTCTCTGTCTGGTCTCTTTTTCTCCCTCTCGTAAGTATCATCAACTCTATCTTCTACTTCCCTCCCAACACTCCAAATCAGTGTAATAGGGATCCGCTTTCAGCTTTCGGGACTGGATGTACTACAACGAGAGTCTCCTGCCTCTAATCATAGGTTTGAATTGATTGACTAGATTTTCTATGATTGTCATTTTGGCTGACTACTGAAACGACTCAATATCACGAATATAACTTATCAAACACATGGTATATGACCCCGAATCTCAAACAAAGTATTGTGATGAGAGAGATTATACCGGTGTACTGCAGCTCAAGGAGAATAGTGAGTACAAACTCCAACTAGTACTATATATAGCTATCTTATCTCATACGCCTACTACTTTCTCTTTCCCCTAGTGTACTCGAGAGCATTCAATCCACCTATCACTCTATCGCACGATTGATGCATGATGGTCTTTCTTTGTGAAAGTGCGATTCTGGTCTGATTCAGTACCTTACGCTCGAGAGAACGAAATACTTAATAATAAGACACTCTCACTTATTGTCTTCACGATATGTGCTTTAGAGTCTTTATGTGTCTTTATTTGGTTTTCTGTGTCTCTTTCGCCCAAAAAAATATTTGAAGGAGCCATTTTCATTGTGACAGTGCCGGCAGTGAGAATGAGGTCTGCTTGCCTAGGACTCGATCTTGGTACCAATCCATAACGATCAAAGTCGAATCGCTACCCGTACCACGGCCATAGACTGGAAAGTATTGACCAATTCGAAAGATCATTCCATGTAGTTGAAATAAGGGAATAAGGACATTGAGACTGATAAAGTAAGGGTTCAATTCATAACTGTCTCAATGGTTTCTTTTCCTTCCTTGATTGTATGTTAAGACCATTCCAATGCTCCTTTTCGCCATGCATAAAGAGAAAGTTGAAGCAACTGAAATCAACATTAGTGTCTTTCTGCTTGAGCCGTACGAGATTCAATTATCATATATGGTTCTCCGAGGGGGTTTTGGGTGACCAAAGTATATGATTGGTTTGTGGAACGTCTCGAGATTCAGGCGATTGCAGATGAAATAACTAGTTCCTCCTAATGTCAACATATTTTATTGTTTAGGGGGGAGAAGACTGACTTCTTTTTTAGTACAAGTAGCTACAGGTTTTGCTATTACTTCTGACTACCGTCCAACTGTGACAGAGGCTTGATCATCTGTTCAATACATAATGACTGTGGTTAATCCGATCAGTTCATCGATGGTCGGCTAGTATGATGGTTCTAATGATGATTCTTCACGTATTTCGTGTGTACCTGACTCCCCCGCGAATGAACGCTGTATTGACCGTTGGTCTAACTGGTTCTTACTGACCTCGGGACGGTGATTGGGCAGTGAAAATAGTGAGAGGCGTACCTGAAGCGATTCCAGGAAGAGGATAGCCTTTGGTAGAGTGGGCCTCTAGTTGACACACTTTTCTATTGCCTCTTCTGACTGCTTAATGCATTTTCCAAAGGACCATTGAGGTCCGGCCCTCTCGTACTGGAACTCCAATGCTTTTCGTTTTTCTTCTCGTGCGTTAGGATTGACACCTAAGCTAATTAAGCTACTATCTCTGGAGAATGAATGGTATCTGTTCATTTGTGCCTGTCTTTAAGCATATATTGGATTCTGTCTAAACGAATGTGCCACTCCCAGGTTAAGGCATTTGAGAATCTTATTAGCATTGGGCACTCTAACTCTTTGGCACTCTGACTTATGAATTGAGTTTGGCTGAGTGGTGAATGGTGAGAGTGATAGGTGTAAGTGAATGGCACAACGCCATGTTAGACGGCCCCTAAGAGGGGCATATGCCATATTAGACTACATTAAAGGCAACGCATATAAGATCAAAGACGTTGTTCGGATTCGGTTCGGAGCATATTTGAATTAGACTATTTAAAGTAATGCCATGAACATAAAAGACGGCTGAAGTGCTGCTAAGAGAAAACACTATAAAAGGCAATGCCGCCTATATAACACGGCTAAGGAATTCAGACATAAACTCAACTCTTGATGTAATCCTTCTGGCAGACATTCACAGGTGTTATCGAGAATGATTGAGGGACGAACGATAGTGACGTGTTGTTCTACAATAATCTTTTGTGGCATGTTCGCACAGGTGATCTTTCTTTCTGGACGGAACCGTGGTCAAAATTGGGTTGCATGTGTTCTCATCTTACTAGTGCTCAGTGGCTGCAAGTTTATTCGAAGTATGCTAAGTTAAAGAACTCGTTTAGTGAACTGGAGGGTTGGTGTATAGATGATATAGGGCTTGGCTTCTCCCTGATCAGGTGCAAGGTGAGTTACATAGAATGCGCATCCCGTACGGCACTGGATCGGACTTATTGGTTTGGAAACCAGATGCTTCAGGTAATTTGACAAGAAGATCGGCCTGGGTCGGCAAGAACGTGATAAAGATGCAGTTCTTCAAAAACTTTGGCATTACACCATTCATCAACGTTGCATCCTGAAAAAATGACCTACTGACGATTCTCTGAAGAGGTGGGGCGTTCAACTATGTTCTCAGTGTCGGTGCTGCTCGTCTGCTGTGGAGGAAAGCAACATCTATTTTTGGACAGCGAACTTCTTCTTCTGGGTATACTTCGGAGCAATGAAAGTAGTAGATACTCTTTATCAATGGCCTGAGACGGTCACCCTATTGCCACTTTAACAGGGACTGCCACTAGACATAGGTATGACTCCGGGGCTGTAAAGAGCATTGGTCCCGTGAAATAGACTATAGCATATCCCCTGACTTCCGAGTACACCATATCATATCAAAAAATCTTCTTTCGAGGAGCAAACAAAGCAAAAAGTGAATTAAAATATCTGGTGTAAGTGATAAGGAGGGTCTTTATTCTTTTTCTATTCCCGACTGAATTGTAATCGTGGTTTCAAATGTAAACCTTCGTGTAAGGGCGTGCGATGAAGATTTAGCGGAAATAAAAGTCTAAAGTGCCTTACTGTGCGAAAACGCATATTTGACTCTCTGGCCAAGTCAGGAGATAGACCAGGAAAGACATCTTCAAACCTGCCCGCTGACACTAGTACTGAAGACTTACTTGAAAGTGGTACTGGCTAGTGGACTGATGGAGATGGAAATGTCTTCCTCGCGGGATGTGAGACTTAAAGAAGCAGGGGATTACTTATGTCTGGAAATAGCATAGTAGAAGTGCGTCCAGAAGGAGATTACAGAAGGAGCGAAAGAAGCTCGACTGATTAGAGAGAAGCGGAAGTCGATCCAAAACTGTCCTCGAAGTCTGCTGCCAACCTTGTTGCCTTAAAGAAAAGGTTTTTCGCTACTCCCTCGGTCCTTAACCTTAAAAGGATGGTCTAAAAGAGCTAAAAGAGTGGGATGCCTAAGGGCTGGCACACGTTCTTTCCCGTCCCGCTATTCCTTGGTCGAGGAATACGGAATATCCGGTGTTACAACCGATTCTCCTATATTAGCTAGTCGAAGATGGTTCTGCATCCTATTCTAAGATAAGACGATAGTAAGGAAGTGAACGGTTGGTTCGAAGAGGGAAGTGGCTAACTAATATAAAGCAAAAGCAAGCAGTAGATTATAATTTACATTAGAAAAGGACATCCCATTAGCTAAGTCAGTAAGAATGACATCATAGATGAGCACGTTGATCTTTCTTCCACTGTCGGATTCGGTGCTGTAGGAAGAGTTTGCTTTTCGGTTCATGCTATGGTATCGGAATGCCTCCCATTAGGATCAGAAACTTATTACATGCCAGCGCAACTGCTGTAGTGGGAGGGGAGGTCAACGGTAAGTGTAAGTGGACGAGAACCAGTATCTAATTCCACAACATCCACATTAGGAATGGAAAGACCTGGGCTGCTAGTGAGTGGAATGGGAAAAGTGTTCTCTATTCATAGTAGGTACGACGACCCTAGCAGACCCTCCCTTAATTCGAATACGTAAATGATCTCCTTCAACCCGCTTTTCTGCCTATGGCCGAGTCATAAACTATATCTATCACGGTGGAACTCTCAAAAAGTCTAAGAACTGAGACCTGGAGCCTTCTTTCCCATCATTTTAAATACACAAAGTGTATTTGCACCATGAGTAGTTCACTACCCCTCTTCTTATGGTGTATCATCAGCTGAAATATGAATGGAAGACTCTCCCATATGCGTCTCAATTTCTTTCCACCGGTCGAATCTAAGGTTTTCCTGGTCAACTATCATTTGGTTGATCGCAAGCAAGCTACCTTAGCGCAGCGCTCACACCTGAATATCTCGTACACTTGACGAGTCGACTGTGATTTTTCTTGTTCCGCTATGGCGTCATTATCACTCGCTCCTAACAACAAAATACAAATACAACACTCTCAAGCAGATAATTACCAGTATAGTTGCGTGAATGGGTAGAGTTCAAAAAAGAAACGTAGAAAGAAAAGACTACTTTGATTATTGGAAAGGCAACTTACTTTTTTCAGGGGCCCTACCCTTCTCCACGTCGCTGCCGCTCGTACCGCAGCAGATTACAGCGTGCCCGGAAGATAAGTTCTATTCAAAACGTAGATACGATTTCTGCCCGTGGGTTTTTGAAGGCAAGCTCTCTTAAACGGGGTTTGACGATATTACCTTCACAAAGGAAACTGATGAAACAGGTCCCAGCTCAGACTCATTCCGTCTACGTCTAATGGGCTTAGCCTAATGGTTCTAGTCTATTGCTCCTTATCCGTCACTATAGGTGATAGATAGAGACTCTTCCCAGTGCCAAGAACTAGGACATAGGACAGAAGGTCAACCCTTGGGTACGAAAGTGGGCTATTCCTTGACTACTACGATCTTTCTCCCTACCTTCAGCTGCTCGTCTTCAATCTCATCCGCTAGCAAGCTTCATTTCTGCTCTTCCATCTGTCTTCTACTTTTGAGAATAGCTTTGACTCCGACCGAAAGCTGCTCTTCTCTTGTATTTCGATCTGCTAATCTACTTTTCCTCCCTTCATTGCTACCCGAGAAAGCATTAGAAGCAAAAAGTGAATGGTTAAAGTGAATGGCTACATGCCTTATACGTGCTCACTATCTTCTAGTTTGATCGCTTGTTTCAAACGCTGAAGAAAAGAAAGCATAATCACCCGCATAAGCATAAGCTGGAGGGAAGGATCTTGATCCGAAAGTGACGATGCAAGCTATTCGGTCTGAGTTGGTGTTCAGTATGGAGGTACCGCTTCACTAGGGCTCTGCGCCCGTTCCTGAGGTTCTTGACCCAATGCATTTACGTTAAAACGGTTCTTGTCGAGCAAATCGAGAGCTAAGGCTTCAAAGCTATAAGGGGTGGGCGCGTGAAAAGGATGTACCGTAATAAATCAAAGATGCTTTCGATAGACGAGAAAAGGATTGGTTACTGCTCCGAAGTTTAGCAATTCTTGTTCGAGTAAGTTTCGCAATTAAGTGTCTCGTTTGAATAGGTTCAAAGTCTCAGGCTTGAATCCGATTGAATGATGGATAAACCCACAACCAGAAAGTGGGGTCTTGCTAGGTTTGAGCATTCAAGAGAAGGAATTACATATAAAAGAAAAGGCAGGATTTGCATCACTGAATATGAAAGGAAAGGGTGAGTTTTTGACTTACAAGGAAAGGGAGAAAGATGAAGATCTTGTTGTGGCATTCTTTAGATCAGAATCAACATCCTTTTCTCATGGTGCTATTCACATTCATTCATCAGCCTGCTTCGCACCCTTTCCCTTTCTCAAAGAAGAAGGTCAGCTCGTTCTCTCTTTGTATTCCACTCTATGGCTTGCTTTCGAGCGAAGCGAAGCAACCCCGTCTGTCGCAACTATATATGGCGTTCTCACTCGGCCCTCAGAATCGGTTGGCTCGTGGAGTATACTTCACCACTATATAAGAGGGCTCGGCAAAACTCTGTGATTGGAATCCGCTTGTGAGCTTAGCGCCCTCGGGAGAAATAATGCGGGTCCCTTAAAGAGGGTTAGAGCTGCTACGGGTCTTCTTTAGAATAGGCTCGAGCGGCAGGGCCGAGGACGGGAGAGCTTTAAAGTTAATAGACGGGGTAGATCTTTCGTAGTTTTGAATAGCCATAAAATACATATGATGGGGATTGGCATGACTCGACAGAGCAGATTACAGCTGAAATTAAAATGGGCCTACAAATACTGCTGATGGGGACCTCTCAACATCATTAATAATTTGACTCGACTTTTATAAATAAAAAATATAATAAAGTTAAATAAAAAATATAATAAGTTTGTTCGGGAAGTTCAACTTTTTGATCACTGAAAGCATTCCTATGTTGCTAGTAGAATTCTCTTCTCTTTCTCTTCGCTCGGTTCAAGGTTTGAGTCCGGCCCAGCTAAACGAAGTAGATTCAGATTCATATTCTTTCTATAATATAAGAGTGAATAGTGAATTTCACCATCTAATCTCAGGTCGAATGAGGAAAGCGGAGTTCCAATTGGATGATCTTATTAATAGAAAGGTTCGGCTCCCAGAGGTGCCCGGGCGGAGGGAAGATCAGTCATGCTCAGGCACGACTCTTTGACTCAACGAATTAAGATCGGGTCGGCGAAGCAACCAAATCATCAATGGTAGTCGGGGATTTGCTTTGATTTCGCTTTGTTGTGATTGCAAAGATAAGATATAGCTGTGCTTGACTTTGCTTGCCGAGCTTCATTTGTTCTTATTTGATTTTCTCTTTTCAATTGGATTTGGACTTAGCTCTCTCAAGGCGATCCTCACTCCGGGCTATGGTTCTGGGAAGGCAATATAGGGAGTTAGAATGCAATGCAGTCCGAGATGTCTACGATGGGCCGGGTTGAGAGATGCGCAGCTATGCGTTCAATTGTCTCGTTCAGAACTCCTCCCCTTTCAGTCCCGTCACTATGATCAGTCCTCTCAGTCCCTGGTCAGCGAAGTTGATGAATGAATGTTCGGTTCTACGTCTATTCTTATTGAATAAGAGAATGAAATGAGTGAGGCTAGTCTCCGTTCCAGGAGTCAGTCAGAGGAGCGAATACAGTAACGCGGCTAGGCTAGGCAACCAGCTTATACCATAAGAGAGGTCTTGGTACTCCGATTCCAAGGCAGACGTCAATAAGCAGATCTTTCGGCGTAGGAATCCCACGCAGCTACTTCTTTGCAATCCACTAAGTCCGCAATTGAAGCAATCATTAAGCAAAGCGAAGTCGAAGAATGATGGTGCGATGACCGGCTCATTGCTTTGTTAGATCTCGGACTCTGCCTATTTATTGAAGAGAGATCTCGGAATCAAAGCAAAGCAAGCAAACCCTTCGTTGCAATCCGCTTAATCACAGTCAACTTATCAGCGCGATCTCTGCTGTCCCCAACTTAGCTTAGCCACTCAGAAAGTGAAGCGGAGTAAGCAGCTCGTGAGGAAGGGTATGCCGGGGGAGGAGAGGACGGCAGTAGCGCTAGCGGTTCACGGTGGGGAGGAGTAGACGCAAGAAGCACTCTGTGGGGAGCAGTACGAGATTTGTGGGTCGATCAAGTCATGCGCAGAAAGCAAGCACTTCTCTAAGAGCAGATCCCAGCTCCAGTAACTGTTGTCGGGTCCTTTCCTTTCTCTTGCCGGCATAACTATCTGTCAAGTCAATTATGATAGGTGAGACATGGCAGGGCTAGGTCAGAAAAATGCATATTCTTATTTGTTTTGAAAATTTTTTTAAGAAAGATAAATAAGAAGAGAATCATGGAATGGTTATAGAGATGAGAGAATTCCAAGTAATGAGGTAACTTTGAACTTGAATGAATGTTGATCGAAAAAGCTTCGCCCAATAGGGCTTCGCCTTGAGTGAGTGGACTACGGTCCCTGCCTAGCCCGGGACACACGGAGCCGTAAGATCTTTCATTTCATTCAAGCTCAAAAGTTCACGTTCTTATATTCTTATGTTCTTATATGATACTTTAAAACGAAAAGTCGAGTCAAAAACTCCGAAATTGATTGATTATAAAAGTCGAGTCATGAGAGTGAATGGCCCTAGCCATTCACGACTGTTGCTAAAAGTCGAGTCATGCCTAAAAAACCCATCAGCATTTATGGCCCTAGCCATTCACGACTGATCTTAATTATTTGAAAAGTCGAGTCAAATCTTTAAGGCCAAATCTCTGAAGATGCTTTTTGCTTAACACATCACTTCTCCCGAGTTCACTTTTCACTTCCTTAAGATCGAGAAAAGCAACGACCCATGGGGCTTCGCCTTTCTTTTCAAGAGTGGACTACGGTCCCTGCCTGGTAAACGGCTGCCCTAAGATCAGGAATTTAAGTGCACTTTGAACTCAGATGCGTAACGAGAGGGTTACGACAGAGTTCAAACAGCAGGGGAAGAATATTTGTAATGTCCTAAGTTCAAGATAAGATAGAGAGGCACTTTTAAGTGCTCGGAGAGGGACGAGCGACGTGGTCTTCCGTCAGTCTTGGTCAAAAGCCAAGTTAGTTCAGAATCTATGAATTCGTTCCGGTCGGAGGCAGCTGGAATGAAAGCTCAAAAGTTAACGAAAGTACGGTAAAAGAGAAGTATACTTGACGTTCTTAGACCTTAGAAGAAAGGTATTCTAGTTCACTCCTTGTAGGGAAAAGAGAAGTATACTTGACGTTCTTAGACCTTAGATGCGTAACGAATGCTTAAACTGAGGGGCTCGACCGTTAGGACATCCGACAGGGTTCCAGCTTTGAAATGGTTTTTGTTTCGTTCGCTTCTATTAACGTGGGTGCAGCTCTCCTTTGCTTCTTCGGGAGGGGCCGGGGTGGACAACCTCCTCGTACGCTGGTATAGCTACATAAGAAAATCTCCTCGTACTATTGGGGAACTCAAGATAACTACCAACAGAGATTCAAGCACAGCCTATAAATTCTCTTATACGTATTGTTTACTCGTTGTAGAGAAGTAGTTGCAGGCGGACGTTGCTAGCGAAGTAGTGTAGTTGCAGGCGGAGCCTTTTATTGAATTGAACCCGAGCCCGGCTACTAGCCATGAAGAAGAACCATTCCATCAACATCAACTTACGTGGAACCTCAACCAGAGAGGGCACGCTCATAAATAGTAATGAATCCCGAACTCCGTTCCGTCAACAGACCAGACTCAATATCTTGAAAGAGAAGAGGAGCTATGCCTTACACCCACCTATGAGAACTTAATGAATTCACGAGAAGGCCATGCCGACTAAAAGGGAGAAGCATTAGAAGGCGAGAGAGCGAACGAATACTACTTTTCATTCCCGGCAGCTTCATAATAGGTGAATCAAAGTGTATCTCCGTGCCCCTCACTCTAACAAAAAAGACACATTGTTACGCGGAACACAAATGCAAGGAAAGGCCAAACCAAAGAAAGGGACGGCAAGCGCATTATCAAGTCTTCATGGAGCGCAAAGGGACAGGCAATGGATGCTTACCGAACAACAAACTGGAAATGCGGGGAAGGAGAGTGATCGGGAGGGAGGACTTACCGAACCCTACGGAGGGAAGAGCATAGCGACGTGTTGCATCCATAGGGATAGGGCTCATGACCGGAAACAAAGGGACAAGCGAAGCGACGGAGAGAGTGGATTCCAAGAGTAGTCAAAGCCATGTAGACAAATGCTGATGGTGAGTTGTGAATGGCTATCCGAACAGTCAGTCTTATTAGTAGAGACTGGAGCTTTAGCTTTCGAGATTGAGCCCGTCCTCAGCAACCAGTCGAGCACGTCACGTGAGTTCATACCTCTCCTCGGTCAAGCAACTCACTCTTGAGCTCTGGCCACGTCACTGTCGTTCGTCCCTTTCCTTTCAGTGCCCCTTTGCTTTCCGGGCATTTCTTTTCCCTTGCATTTCTCTGTTCAATAGCAATGCCTTTCGCTCCGCACCTTGCAAGCCAAGCACTTTGCTATCTACGCTCCCTGTCTAACTCACTCGTTCCTTTTCGCCCATGTCGCTGTCGCGCTTCTATCCTTCCTTCCCGTTCCCTTCCTGGCAATCCCTTCCTTTATTTGCTTTCCTTTCCGGGCATAAGACCTATGCGTGCGCTTCCCTTTCCGGTTGCAACAAGCAAGCAAGTATAATCTAATCAGTTCAGTTCCGGTTGTCCACTCTCTCCTCTCCCGCATCAATCTTTTCTTTTGTCAAAGTGTCTCGAGCTCGAGCACTCGTTAAACACTGCTGCCTTCTTTCATTCACCTATCACTCTTAATCAACTGGAATGGAAGTCTCAAAAACCCATCGTGGGCGTGGACCATGCCCGCAACTTGCATGAGCGACAAAGCACGGAGGGGACGGAATATGTTCCGGAAAGCCAGTCTGAACTAGAAAACCGAAGCCCACCGGAGAGCGCGCACGTAGCCGGGCACTGACGACCCTGGGATCCGATGCGCAGGCAAGTGTCCTCCCTGTGCGAAGGGGGGGCGGGCCTCAATTTAGGCGCCGGTAGTACCGAGCGGCGGCGAGACGGGTTAATAGAGAAGGATGAAGGTCAAATGGGGCAATTCCAATCAAATGAATCGAAGTCGCTGTACGGAGAACCCGTGTGATGCCGCGAACCTCCAACGAGCGGACAAATGAACGGTGCCACGGAAAGTGGAGAAAACAACAAACAGGTCGGTTAGCAGAAAGAACTATTCAACCAGTAAAGACAGACGTCAGCTCATACCTTGACCTTGGTTGCCGACGGGGATAAATCCTACACGTTCTAGGGATCGGAGGGAGACTGAACCTGAACCTGATGGAGCTCGTGATCGCTGCTGGAACTCAACTGACTACGCCTAGAGGGCATGTACGGGAGAGCCTTTTTGTGATGAGACCCATCATGTGATGCGAGAAGCACAAGCGGGCAGCAGCGCTAGCGCGTATACTGGACAGAGTGGTGTGCGGCGGGTGCATACTCATTAAGTCAGGAGGTGTACCGAAGCTCCACCGGTAGCAGGTTTGCGATACGAGAAGGCAAGGATTGCTCCGGGTAGGCCACGGTGCGGAAGACAGAGCCTATAGATAATAGCGACGTGGCCCCCCCCTGCTTTATCAAGCGATAGTGACGTGGCATTCAGGGACGAACGATAGTGACGTCTGACTAAAGGAAGGGTATCCGAAAGGATAGGGCTCGACCATAAGGGAGAGGGACGAACGATCATTATAGTGACGTCTGACTAAAGGAAGGGACGAACGATAACTCACGTAACGTGGTAAAGAAGTTCTGAGTTCATTCGCGGTTAGGGAAGAATAGAAGAGCTCGACCCATGGGAGAGTCCGGCCACGTCGCTCTGCTCGTACCTTTATTCTTTAAGGAAAAGACTCTTTCAACAGGAATGAACTCGGGAGGGAATCATACAGAATCAGGGGACGAAGACAAAAGCACAACTCCATAAGCTTAAGGAAGGGAAGACGCCTCATTGAATCTTTATCATCAAGGGTTCGCTTCGGAGCGCAATGATGCCATATTTGCTGCTGTTGGAAAGAGTCCCGACTTCCTCTTTCACTTATTATGAAGCTGCTGCAGCTCTTTCTCCAGTGTCATCGGGTTAGAGGTGCTTAAAGGTAGGGAAAGCAATTGCTGGCTCTTAAGCGGTCCGAGAAGCTTCTTACGCTCTTCAAGTCTATCCTCTCCGGAACTCTTTGCATTCACTCTTATTAGAACAACAGGTACGGAGCCAGAAGCAAGGAACTCAATTCCCTACCTCGGGCAAAAAGTACACTAGACAAGAAGGAGAGGCTCGGGAGGTAATCCTTATGAAGCTAATAAGGCATTGCGCTCCGAACAGCAAGAGCTGCCGTGCATATTTCAATTAACCACTCAGCTACAAAAGAAGTAAACAGTGTTCGTGCCTTCTCTTCTTCCCAATGCGAGTCTGTTGCTGCTCTTGAATTGAATTCTGTTCCGAACGATTACTTTCAGGACGGCTGCTGAGCAAAGGGTAAACTAAACATCTCCTATCATTCTATCTTTTGGGGTTCCTTCCCCAGCTGTACTATAAATTAAGTTAAGTTGTAGTTAAGTTAAGGTCGAGACGCCGCTTTTTCTTCTACAGGAGAAAGATCTTCAACCCTCTTTAGAACCCTCTCCAGAGCTCTACAGGGCAAGGAAAGAGGAAAAGCTCCCGGTCTGGGGTTCCTTTCTGAATCACTCTTTGCATTCCCCGCAGCTGAGCTAGCGGCGGGCCTTCTCGGATCTAATGC
>JBBMJZ010000082.1:2215609-2231881 GCA_037833815.1 Zingiber zerumbet | reverse complement strand
GGAGAGGGTATCCTAAGATAGAGCTCGAGCGTATGCGAGAGGGGCGACTACAAGAATAGTTGTAGCATAGTTGTAGCTATATTTGAGGCAGCGACCGATAGGTCGATTGTAGACCCTGATAGAGCTCGACCAGGTTGGATCCTAGTCTATCTCACCCCCCTACTTTACGCTCCCAAGGGGCCACGCCCAAACGAAAGCCAAGGGCCTTGCCCTTCCCCGACCCAGGCGGCCCCAAGCACAAGAAAGAGAGCGGCCCCATCGCCAGGGTTAGCGGAAAGGGACCCGGCAACGATCGATATCAGACGGTCCAATACAGGCCAAGGTGGGCAAGGCGGCCCCATAGCCCTCAAAGTGTAATATTAGTGTGATCAATTCCTCGAATGGACTCAATAAAGGATCTCATTGATAACTCGAAGTTGGACATGATCCTTTTCCCGCAAGAGATCTTGAGCAGTTGCTAAATTGATGCCGTCAGTTATGGAATATGTGACTACGGCTCGAACCATACTTCTTCTTCGTAAAAGACTGGTATTTCAATGCGGGTCTGAGTTCATTCTATCGTTTGGATGATGAATCGCTTTATCGCCAAAATAGAAGGATATATGAAATTCCAATGACCATGAGATATGGTTTGATCAGGTCTTGTTGAATAGTCAAGAATCTTCTTCTCTTTTTTATCATAAGTCTCTATCAATTTCTATCTTACTCGACCGTTAGTCATTGATAGATCAGAGATCTCTCTTTCTTCGACTGAAAAAGCATGAGGATGATCGAGCTAAAAAGACACTATACTAGATCTGCACGAACCTCCTGCAAATGAGTGGTTTTTAATAATAGATGAACATGACCATATGTATATTCAGGTGCATGGTTTACATCAGTACTCCTCGTCATTCCCTCTGATTGTGAATCAATATCCTACCAAATAGAAAGTGGACGCACAAGCAATCACATGTTCTGATTCATTATTTGGAACTCAAATCACACTATTGAGTGGATTATGTAGAATTTGCCTACTCTCCATAGTGACAGAACATAGAAAAGCGGGATGCCCATGACGGGTACGTGTGGGATGAACCACATTCTCATTCCATTGTGTTTTTCCATTAGAAGGAGCTCGTACATACTCGGCAGTACCACCTGTCCACCTTGATGTTCTTAATCTTAGTTGAGTCCCAATTGATTGACCTGCAATAATACCTCCCAATTCGACCAAGTCACCATGAGTAGGACTCCGACCATAAGATAATTGACAGATCGAAGATGTACTCCTGCAAGTCATGGGGGTTCTAATATATATTGGTTGTGGGTTATGAATCGATTTCGAAGTCCAATCCGATTTCGAGTGGGAAGACATCGCAAACCCATATATATATCGTTTGCTAATACAAGACCAATTCGTGTTTGGACAATCATCTTCTCTGTCATACTACTACAATACTCACGGAAAGACCTCGTATAGTACCACAATCAGTTCTACGTAAAATAATGTGTTGAACCACTTCAACAAGTCTACGTGTGAGGTATCCTGCTAGCTTATTAACATTTGTTCGTAGAGCAGTATCTACAACTCCTTTGCGAGCTCCATAGCTGGAAATGATAGATTCAGTAAAACACTGTCCTTCACGTGGCTAAATCAATCATTTGTCCTTGGGGATCCGACATTAATCCTCTCATACCCACTAATTGATGTATCTGAGATGCATTTCCTCTAGCTCCCCATCAGCAGTATTCATTTGATGTACAGGATTCGAAGGATCACTCATACTATAATTAAGATTCATTTCATGTCTCAAATATTAACTTGTAGCATACCATGGATTGACGTAGTTTTTCTACTGCGTGTACTTTACTTAAACTTAAGGTAAGGTCTTTCTCTAAAATAGAACTTGATTGTTCGGCGTCTTGGACTCACCATCCGGATTGTGAAAAGATCATCAATTGCATGCTGGAAACCCACAGTCTTTACTTGATCCAGGATATGGGATGTATATGTCATTCGGAAATGATCGATTAACCCGCTAATAAGTCGTTTCATAGCTCTCACTTTCAAACTCTTATTTGTGATCAGCTCGTTCTGCCATAAGTACCACTTCTCTTATCTTTCTTCTGCTAAGTAGGATTCGACAATGGACCAAAAGAGGATGTTTTCGAATCCTCAATCTTGATTCACACAGAAAAGAATACCACTGAAATTGGAGAGACCTGAATGACCATAGGCACTAGGCACAAAGATCCCCTAATCTAAGAAATGAGATGCTCGTCTTCAAATAAATTCTATATAAAGAAAGAGAAAGATGACCAAAGAGAAAGATGACCAAAAGAATCTATATAGAACGGATTTTTTTTGTTATACTTCCGATAATGAGATTGATGTATGATTTTCTCTCATATTCTTTCTTCATATCATGTACCGATTCTGCAAGACCTACTATCGTAGATCATGTGGGACCTTATCGGATTTCGCACATGTGATACATCTTCCTTCTATTAAGGAAAGTCATCCCCGTCGCATGGCAATACCCATGGTCTCGGCTTGACCTTTCATAAGTGGGCGACCATCAGAAAGACTATGACTATCTATTCTTGATTCAACACACCTGTCTTCGAGTGGATCCCCTCTCGAACCATACTATACTCATACTATGAATTGATCAGATCATTGAATTATTGATTTCTCTTTCAATCCTTTATTATTCTTTCTACACACGTCTTCTTTTAGGAGGTCGACATCCGTCTTACATCACGTACGAAACTTAGTCGTATACCACTTCTACAAATGACTCGTCATGCCCCAGTCCTGGACCTTTGATCATCACTCCCGCTCGTTCCATACCCTGATCAACTACAGTACGAATTGCATTTCTTGCTGCTGCTTGGTTATTGGGACTTTGAATCCAGAAGTACCAGCAGAGGCCCAAGAAAGCACTCGACCTCGTACATCTGTAATAGTGACTATAGTCTTGTTCAAACTTGCTTGAAGATGAATCATTCCTTTTGCTATTCTACGTCCATTCTTACGTGAACCAATACGCCCATTCCTACGTGAACTGGTATAGCTTTTGTCATATTTTATCATCTCATAACTATGAGTCGAAAATATACAGAAAGATCAATCTCCATTTCATCTTAAACCTTGGATTCTTCCGGGTGATCCTTCTTTCTCTTTATGTCTCGGATTGGAAGAAATCACTAGAATGAGTCCGCGCCGGCGCATTTATCACTCATTTTACGATTTTCATTTTTGTAATTTTGCGACCTTGAATGATTTTCATTGTATTGTCATGAAAGGAATGCTTAATCAATTATATAATCGTTCGAATCTATCTTTCGAAGTCTATAAATGAGACGTCCCCATAACGACTTACTTCAATTTGCACTCTATCCCCCGGTTATATCCGTATCAAACTACGGCGGATCCTTCCCGAAATAGAACCTAGAATGAGATCCGAATTCTCTAAGCGGACCCGGAAGAGACCGTTGGGAAGTTCTTCCGTAATGAAACCTTCATGAATCAATTGGTAAGCTCCTTGAAGTATCAACTAATGGAGGATAAGTGATATAATGAACTTTGATTCTCAGGAAGTTAGAGATAGAATTGGAGGAGGAGAATCACCATATATATATAACAAGAGTTCGCCGCCATCGTCTCACTCCCTCATTATACCTTGATAAGTGGAAAGAATGACAATTCCTTGGAGGTCGGCGGATACGCTTTCAAATGGTTCTATGTATTCTTAATAATGTCGAAGAGTTCAAACCAATGGTGACGATCTTTCCGAACGTTTTCAATAAGACCAAGTGTTTTCACGGTAATCTTTGTAGATGCTATTCGAATCGTTCCTTTATTATCCATGTTAGCATTTCTTATAGAAGGGATGATATTGGAAAGAGTGTCCCGGCGAACTATAATGATTGGTGCTTCCCTTTTTTCTGTGTTTGATTTGATGGTGGAATTGATCATCTTATAATCATAGTATATGCGTGAGATACGATCTACTACTCGGATCTATTTGAGATGTGATGATATATCATAGTCTCATCTAGTATTCTTTATAAGACCTCGGGAGCCAATGACACTCTTTTAGTAAAATGAAACTGTCTCAATTCAAGAGCGAAAGCACCTGCAAGCCGAGTTCCCTTTCGATTTCCTTCTTGATCAATGACAAGTCAGAATCTCCTATTATAAGACCGTTCTCACTTATTGTTCTTTACAAGTACGTATAATGTCTCATTACTTCTTATCTTTCTAATGGCACTGCTTCTTTGTGCTAACCTCACCAACATCTCTATCATTACCTGCAAATACACATCCATTCTCGGGCTCCACTCTTATCCGCTTCTTAACTATTAGTAATGAGTTTAGGGTTTGATTTGAGGTTGAATCATCTCATGTTATTGGAATCTCTTATTAAGGATGAAGGATAAACTTACAGTTCTTTTCTCATCCTCTATATACCATTTCGTTATACATCCCCATCCTGACTCTTCGTATAGGCATTTAGTTTTGGACGCAATACTCTAAATCTGCTCTGGCTACTCTTTAATAGACTCCACCAAGTATTCGACCTGCTTTCACAACCGAGACCCAAGATTCGGGGGATCCCTTACCCGAACCCATACGTCTTTCTGCGGGTCTGACTCTAAGAGGTTTGTAGGGAAGTACCCAAGCACATCTCGTCTCATTTCTCTTCGCCCAGCTTCTATTTGTCTAGCTCTGATCCAAGTGGGAAAGAGTGGGAAGTCAGACTCTCTTCCTCTTCGCTTTCCGGCTATGAATAAGCAACTGAACTGTCTCACATTCCAAGAGTGAGGAATGGAAAGAGTGTGGCTATTCGCAACTGTCTCACATTAGGGAAGGGCCGAGCCGGGGGAGAGTCTCGCTCGCTCTATCTATTAAGAGTCTCGCTCTATCGGATATCCTATCCCGGCACTACATCCGCACTTTCACATCATTTCCGAGTCAGAGAACAGATAATAAGGGTCTCCCTTGTCTGACTTGCCTGTCCGAATCAAGGAATGCATCTAATCGGATCTTCTTCCCCTTCGCTCCCCTTGGCTTGCTTGTCACGGGGCAACGCAGGACAGATCCAGGCTCCGATAATGTAGACAGGTATGGAACTGAGAAAGCTCAATCGTTCGTGGCCCCACCACTCACTCCTTCTACCTGGCCTGGGACTGGCATAAGGAATGATATCGTACGAGTGCATTGCCTCCCGTTTGATCCAACTGGTCGGGGGTGCCTCCCATCCGGTCTGGGTTCGCCCTGGCCTACATCGAGGATCCCGAACGACCGATCAGGGCACAGAACCGGCTTTCCGGACAACCGATCCGCCAGCTGACCGAAAAGGCTTCCGAACAGGGCTCTTGACCGGGTCAGCTTACTAAGGCAAGTCCTCACGAGCTCTCTAACAACCTACTTGGCCTTAGCTGAGACGCTTTTCCAGACCCTCCCAGGCTCCAATCCATTACTTTCATAAGAGCTTTCTTCCCTTTTCCTGTATCCCCGTGCGCTAGCCCGTCCTTCCGCGGTCCTCTCTCTCGGACTCCTGCTCGAGCCCAATTTCCGATGAGACACTCTCTCTTTCTCAGAGTTCCATTCCGAACATAAGGAGTTGAAAAAGGTTCACTCTCCTCATAAGGGCAAGGACAGCAGAATAATAGGTAGGGCTGCGTAGGGCTGCGGCTGCTTAAACTCGGAATGGGGCACCCGCTTTCGGTACAGGGCACCAAAAGAAGGCAACCGAAGATCTTTGATTGTAGGCGGAGTCCCGATCGGAACCTTTGATGGGAGCGGAGCGAGACATTCTTATATGCCTTTCACTGAAGCAACTAAAGCCCTCAAGGCACATTCTCAGTTGAATCAAGGTTAGAAGCTTTAGTCAGAGTTTTCTTGATTGATAGCTACTGGCCCCACGGGATTTGAGTTATTAATTGTGTTGCGGAACGTTTAGTCACTCGACTTTCACCCTCTTCTCATTCACTTCAGGAGAAGGGTATCCCCAATATGCTCGGAATTACCATAAGGGCATCTGACGATGGCTCGGTTTGGGCAGGGCCGTCACGTCAATATTTCAAGATCTTCTCCGTACACCATTTACGACCACTATTATTATTTTGCCTGCCATTTAGATAGTAGACCTGATGCTGGTGCTGCGGAAAGATGTAAGTTTAGATATTCGACCTGTTGCTTCATTTAAGATTGACTCGACTTTGACACGAGAAAGCTTGAGTTTTCTTTCTAGCGAGTTGGCGGATCAAATAGTCAATCTACGCGGATAAGAGCTTGAGCTTTCATGCTAATATAGATCTTGTGGTCGGGAATGTTCAGCAAATATGCCTGCAATCAGATACCATGCTGCAGTGCACGCCCTAAAAACCCATCAGCATTTGGGCGAGCTCTGATCAAGCACAAATTGCATAGTAGACGAACTGGTGATGATGAGTGAACCTTCCCCTCTAGGGAATGCACCACACGAGCTTCTTTCAACTATTCTTTGCTGGCTGCTCAATGGTACCATTTTCTTCCTGCCTGCCTGCGATGTTGGCCACATCTTCACTTTGCAACTAAGACGAATCAAGCAAAACATCGTACTCTCTGGAGTGAGCTAAGCTTGGTGCCTTTCGGTTGAAAGGGTAGTCAGTTCACAGCCCCACCGATTCAAGGAAGAATCCCTGAAAGAAGAAGCCCATGCTTTCTTTCGGCAACTCTTGATAGATCTGATTTCCAATATCCAAAGGAATGAAGAACTGAGCGACTGGAATCTTCCACTGCGGAAGGGCGGCTAAGCCCATGGAGAAGAGCTGACTATCCCTAGGAAGTGTCGTGGCAAAAGAGTGAAAGTGGGAATCGGCATAGGGCGCAGTAAAGGCAAAGAGAAGAGTCGGTCTCACCTCCGATAAGTGAAGTGCTTTGGGACGGGAATCCGCTTTGGATGTACAAGAGCAATTGATCACATTTGAGCATGCAACTCTCCGGGGCGAAGTAAGGAAGCCGGGTCCGTGAAGTAGTGAAAGCAAGGTGCGACTATATATTATATAAAGATGATCATTCTCACTCTTACGTCTTGTCTTATTAATTAGTGCCTTGTAGTCTGATTGTCTTGTCTCTTTCGCACTCACTCTATCGCATCTGACTTAAGGGGAAGTGCATTCATGTCTTTCTTGTCTTTATGACGTGCTATTAGAGTCTTTATAGTTTATATCTCCCTCGGCCCTTCACAGCTCCATTTTAAATAACCGAAAAGTTTAAATTGGAAAGCGATCCACATCATTGCAAGCGCCTGCAGCAAGCATCACCCGCTCTGATCTTTGATTCCAGCAAAGAAGACGTATGCTCTCAGTCTCTTTCTTTTCCTTCGCTCGTGACCAGGCGATATAGATCGGTAAGCATTCCTTTCGCCCAGACGGGAGTGCAGAATCGGCTCACCTCTCTTGAGCCTATCTGTCCTCATGCGCTAGCCAAGATCTCGGGTCTATGAAGGCAAAGCAGGAGAATCATATTTCACTGAAGGTATATGAAAGGTATTTGAACTATAGGAAGCGGGCGGGGGGTCAGAGGACTGCCTTACTGTAGAATAGAAAAGAGTCAGTGGCTTGCTTTATGCTATGGTTCGTTTGAACCGGAAGAACACTTTATCAACCTCTATATGAAATAGATATGCTATCTGTATAGTCTAGGTCCCAAAAGCCATATATGATTCATGATATGGGTAGGTTCTTTCTCCGAGTAGCTTTCTTCCCATTTGAAAGCCGATATCTGAGACATGAATTTCGCGGTTAATATGAGTGCTCTTTCCTTTGAAAGCCAGCTATATCTAATCAAAAAACAGCTCTATATAAGATCCTAGGTCTCTCCCAGAGTCCATTGGAGGAAACTTGTGCCCGCCTGAGGCATATCTAATGCCAGTACTCAAAGTGAAACCAGCAAGGAATATGAAATGAATCTCTGACTCCTTAGAGCAAGAAGTTGGAGTTGGAAGGGAGAAAATGAGAGACTCTTCAAAGAATAGATTGGAAGTGACCTGGTTTGCAACAATTGCTTCTCTTCCCCTCCCCATACTATAGACCCTATCTGGAGCACTTGGAATATTTTATTATATTAAGCGCAAGCTCGCGTCGTTATCACTCGCACCTTCCTTCTGTATGATCCTCCTAGCGCCCAGGACAGCTAACTCGCAATAGATGCGCATGAGAGTAGAAAGTGTGACCTCTCACGTCTTGTCTTATTATAGAAGTGCGTTAGAGTGTTGATTGTCTTGATATAGTGTCTTTTTGTGCTACTATCAGGTCTTTTGATCACTCTCTCGCATCTGACTTATTATCCTTTTTTTTAGTGCAAGTGCATTCTGGTAAATAGTGTTGATTTTTTGTCTTTATTCTGTGTCAGATTACGTACCTGAAGCTCGAGCGTGTCGTTATCACTCTCTCTCACGTCTTGTCTTATTAAGATGTGCATTTATGTATTTCTTGTGTGTAAATTGTCTTTCGTTCTCATTATATAATCAAGATATGATATAGTCGCACTTGGAATTTGATTGTCTTTATTGATGTGTTTATTTAGTGTGTTGTTGTGTCTTCTTTTTAGTGCTAACTCCTTATTACCGGCAGCAGAGCAAACGGAGTAGCTCGAGTCTCTCTAGAGACAGTTCTTATTATAATATCAATATATTATATTATTATAATATCAATATATTCAATAGTAGCACTTTGCTTTTATTCTGTCTTCTTTTCTCTCTCGAGTCAATTCTATTCTGTCGAGCCTATTCTCACTGTACTGTACGATCTTCTCTCTCAACCGCTACTCACTCTATGAACTCTTTCCATTCACTTCCGTGTCTGCTTCAGCTCCGCGTATTCTTATTATAAAGAAGAAAGATGAGTTCGTAGTGGCCGTCCCGGCTCCGCACCTCTCTTTTGGTCACCACTTTCTTTGAGTATGAAGTACGCACTCCTTCTAGCGATCAAGTTCCGTTCCGCTACAAAGATCAGTTCCTTGCCTTGAATGTAGGAGTCTTCCTTCCGACCTACGGGTTCCAATATAGGAAGGGAGGAAGTAAGCAATCTCCTTATCGGCGGATGCACTCTTCACTTTCATTGTCTTGCTGGTGCGAAAAAGAACAATAAAAACAACAACAAAAACAATAAAGAAGACCACAAGTCGTTCCGAAAGTGCAGCACCATGAGAGAGTCTTTGCACCATTGAGCCCGATTCCAACCAATTCCTATAATTGTCAAACCCATGTGAGATAGAGAAGAATGGGCTATTCTCTTTTTCCGATTCCGTTGACCGAGAGAGGTCGAAGCCGCATAGATTCTTTGAATAGTTCCTACTATTACCAACCAGGGAGAAAATATGGAATGAGCGTGGGATAAGAATTGCATATTGATTCGAATAAGTCACATTTTGAATAAGATTCCAGCTAGAAGCATACATGTACTGTAATGTGCTTCTCCATGGGTATCGGGTAACCAAGTATGTAGAGGTATAATCGGCAATTTGACGGCATAAGCAATAAGGAATCCAAACAAAATATCATATTATTTCCGGATATGATTGATTAGCTAATTTTCCTAAAGATTTTGTAGGTTCATGAGAACCATAGAAAGCCATACCCAGAACTCAGACAAAGAGAGCCCCGTCGCCGAGTAGAGACGTTTCTTTCCTGGATCAAAGTGAATAAAGAGGAATGAATTCTAACTCCCACATCATTAAAAAAAGGGAAAAGGTATCGATAATCAAATGGTCCTATTTGACCGCTGTACATTGCTAGCATGAGGAAATAGAACAATAGTGAATTTGGCCAAGTTAAGTAGCGAAACAGGTTCTAAATCCTCTCACGAAAATGGGTCCTATGGAAAGTCCATCTATTCCCAGTCTCCAGTGAGAATCCAAAATCTCTATCCATTTCCAATCTTCTTCCGGATCAAATGATGACAGGGTCGAGTGATAACAAGCAAATACCTATAGCATACCACCTGAACATCTGATTTCTTATATAAGGAAGAAAGAAAATGCAAGAGCAAAAGAACAAGCCAAGGAAAATGATTCGTGATAAAGACAAGATACGTTTTTGACCACTTTCTTTTTATTTATTCTTAATAAAATATCTTATTCTATTCTGAATACTTTGTCGGTAAAGAGGAATCAAATAATTCAAGTCTCTCTTATTGTATAACGTAAAAATCAGATAGTCCCATGCTGCGAGTTCTTTCATGCCATAAATAGACAGGGACAGTCAATAAATCCGTTGGACAAGCGGATTCACATCTCTTACAACCTACACAGTCCTCGGTTCTTGGTGCGTAAGCAATTTCCTTAGCTTGACCATCTGTCCCACGGTCTCATTTCCAACACATCCGTAGGGCAAGCTCGTACACATTGAGTACACCCTTTAGATGTATCATCAATTTTGACTGAATGTGACATTGAATCTGCCCACATCAAACATTTTCAATCTGGTATAGAAGTAGTAGTTATATTGTAGACACCAGACGATGCGGTGGTTGTATAAAGTTCCGCTTGCTAACGAAATTGTCTACTAGCTCAAGTTCCGCTTTCCTCTATCTTCTGCTCGGCTTGCAAGAGACTGGATCTGCTGCTCTTCTTGGTGCTCTATCCACTGATTCTACTGCTGCTGCTTCATTGAAGTGCCTAAGACAGTTCTTCCACCGCCGCCAGCTGACTATTACCGAAGGCATTATCTGACCGCCGCAGCTAGCTTTTCTGACCTTCTGCCCATGGAGCCCTTAGATCTGGAAGGATTGAATGGCATGAAGAAGACTCTGCGAAAGGCCCAGACAACTGGTTGAGGCAAGGCTCACATCTCTTATCTACGAGAAATCGGCAGGTAGGCGATAGGCTACGGATTCGATGCATAAGAACCTTCCCCGAATTCACAGAAGGAACCATGATCATAGTTAGCGGTTCGTTCGCCCGGAGATGACGATCTATCTCAGTCAGATGTCCCCGATCTTTCCTAGCGATCCGGACTCCCGGGTCAAATCACTCAATAAAGCGCTCGAGTCAATGGCTCATGAACCACGTCTTCCCGGAGGTAATCGAGTCTAGCTTGATGAACGATTATGCTGTGGAGGCGAGCGTGAATCAAAGAATTGGAAATGGCCCTCCATGAAGATATTCGACTATCCGCTAGCTGGGGGAGTGAGGGAGCTCTACTGAAAAGAGGGAGGGAATCGAACTTCTTAACCAAGTGAACCCGGACACACTTTTCCGATGGACTGAGCGAGACGAGTCTTCGATGTCTTTCTTTCGCTTCTATTGGTCCATTTCTTCGTATCCCATATGGTGTGATAAACCCGAGCTCGAACCAGTATTGGTCGTCAGTCCGTCCCGTCCCCCTTATCCTTTGATTAGTATGGCGATCCGCGTAGCCTCTCTCTCTTGCTCACTGCCTTGCGCGCACTCCTCGGATTGGGAATGAAAGAATGAAACCAGGGGCGAATCAAACCATCGGCGCCACGTATGGAACGGATCAAAGGCTTTGGGACGTACAGATGGACCTTCTCGTTCATGGCCTTGCGCTCCGAACATATGCGGTATAGTATGCGTTCGGGTCGTACGGGGCTTTAGGAGTTCGCTGTCCTGGGCTCTTTGCAGTCCTTGGCTTGAATCAAGGTAGTCCCGGTTCAGAAGCGAGAGATTGGAATGGGGTCAAGGAGACCAGCGGGATAGGAAGAAGACCCCGTCACTCGAGCGTCGAGCCCTCGACCTTTATCAGCACTTGATCGTTTCAACCATAAAATTGAGTGCGATATCGTCGCTGCCGCATTGAGTCCCTCCAGAAGTAGACACGTTTAGGAAAAGATTCTATCTTGCCTCACTTCAGAACGCTTCATATTCTATCTTGCGGATGTAAGTAGTTACGTTGAGGAAAGGAAAGAAACTAAAGAGCAGTAGTTCGCCGGCATCTCGCACGGAATAAGCACTCTCTCTTCATTAGACTCTGCCCGCTCCTGCAACGTACGAAGAACCCTGGAAAAGGAGCAAGAGAGGACATTTGTAAAGGGACGGATGCGCTCTACACCTCTTTCAAGAGTTCATTCCAATAAGTACTCTACTCCAAATCAGATTCAATCAACGGCTCCTCTTTCAAGGCACAATCAAGTCAAAGACCGGAAGCCACATAAGCAGAAAGAGGCTCAGCACCATCAGTTCAATCCTGATCCTCCTTCTAAGTCAAGAGTGATAGGTTTCCTCCTTAAGAAAGATCGGGTATGATAAAGGTAGGGACTTCTAACATGTCATTTTCAAGTACGCAGTGCCATTCCGTTCCAATAAGGAAGATTCGTTCTTTTCCGGAGCTAGACCGATAGTCAAGGAGACCCGCAGGAGGTAGCGGAAGATCATATGCGCGGCTATGGAAAGAGTCCCGACCGGTAAAGCAGAGAATGTGCGATGTAGGGAATGGGGAGAGTTTTGATTATATTACATACGGGATAGGAACTTAGAATAGCTCTACTGGGTCACGCTGAAAAGAGCTGAGGGCTCCCTTCATTCCAACGAGCAAGCGGACGGCACGGGGGCAAACTCAAATAACTGTTTAATGAGCAACTCCTGCTTCTCGGACCACATATGAGCAGGCTTTACCATACGATGACAGGACAACTACTGGAGCATCTGACTCGGGAGTGAAGACTTGAATAAGCCGCCGTTGCCCAGTAGCGTAACAAAGCATTCTGATTCTGATTGTCAGAGTGCCTGGTTAGTTTGAAGTCGTCCCGTCCGTTGTCCTGTCTGATCTGCCGGCTCCTATCCGGAAGTGAATGGCATGGGCATGGAAGGATAGAAGGCCCGCCGCTAGCTCAGCTGCAGTCGCTCTTCCTACATCGTACGGGAATTGAGTGAATGGAGGGGCAGGGCCAATAAAAAAAGTGTTTTCTTGAGTAGTTTTGAATAGCCATTCACGACAATGCTGATGGGGAGGCTCGACCTATCTTATTTGGGAGAGAGTATACCCTGATTTCCGATAGGCTCGACTCCTAAATTGATTGATTTAAAAAGTCGAGTCAAACTATTGGGAGAGGGAGGGCCCGTGCAAGTTTTCACTGAAGCGCCTGAAGGATTGATTGAATTCAGTCCTATGCCCGCAGATGAGCAAAGTAGGGTCTTATATCTCCTTGTGCCGACTGAGTCTTATGCACTTCGCTTTAAAGACAGGTACGAGAGACACTCTTTCTTCTTCCGAACCTGTGTGTGGAGGTATAGTAAGCCTCAAACTCAATCTCCTTTCTTCTCCGCTGTCTACTCGTGCTGATGCCTGAGAAGCTAACCTAACGTTTTACTTAAGACAAGACTGATCCACTTTCTTTCCGTGCTCTTGCCAAACAACAGTCGTGAATGGTTAGAGTTCATGGCACTTTAACCCCTTCCCAATATTACTTTAGTTTAGGCAGCTCTTCGCCCCTGACTTGAGTTTTTAAGAGTGGTTCTTCTTTCTCTTTGGACAGCTTTCTCTTTCCATTCTGCTTTAGTCGTTCATGGCAGTTCAGGCCTCGTTCATGGTTGTTGTTCATGGCTATATGCTTTATACGTGTTATATATCTTTACGTTCTGGTCCAGTATTAGTACAAGCTATGGCACTGGGTAGCTACTCCTTTCAGGGTAGGCCACAACCTCTGATATGGTATATTGTCGGTCTCCTGCTAAGTAAGGTGCATTCTCTTTCTGTCGTCCCTTGTTTGCTCTTGGACTCAAAAGCAGCAATCCTTACTGTGGAAGCATACCTAGCTACCCTTGTCATTCTTCTCCTTCAATGCCAGTGGATAAGTACACGCCGGGCAGGAATGATCTTTTATCATGTATGTGGATTACTTGGTCGATTACCTCATTGCACTAGTCTCATAGCCATAGCCATCTCTGACGCATCCCGCCATTCCTTCTTTTTGCTTCTTGCTAGCACTGGAAATCATTCTCCTGTAATTTACGACAAAATACTGCTGATGGTGAGTTGGAGGTTTCTTCCTTCGACTTGTCGTCTGCCACGGATCGATGGCCAGTCTCCCTTATACATGATTTAGTAGCATGTATATTCGGGCCTACTCTGGCCTCATGCATTCTTAATGGTTGCCGAGCCCTGAATGCATTCTATACTGGACCTCCTTTTACAAGGACGACAGTACGGCATGTGTGCTTCAGGACAGGACTCCCATTGGGCTACTATGGCTCCTCGTCATTATAACCCTATCACATTCACTATGTGGTGTGGTTGGCAGCATGGTTAGCTGACCGAGGGAGGAAGACCCCATGACGGGACTATTCCCTTCTCGGTGATGATATTGTCATTGCCGATGGGGCTGTGGCAGAACAGTATGTTCGGCTGTTGCTTTCCATCTCCGAGTCCAAATCTTTGCTTTCTCGGACTGGGGCGTTGGAGGGGTCAACCTCTCACCTAGATCTGCGAAGGCGCCTGCACACTGGTGGGTCTGTGCCAGTTGGCGGATAAGTACACTGTATCACGATTGTGCTTGTGCTGGCGCAGGTTATCGAGTCCGGAGCCTGTCCCACTACCTAAGTAAACGGTGGAGGAGGCAGCAGGTGGTTTCAGATACTTGCTGCTCTTCGACTACCTTTAGATCTGTGGTTTGGTCGGGGAAACACGATCTGAAAAGCACGGAATGTGGAAGGGGATCATTGTCGAAGAAGTTAGGAAGGAGTGTAAGCCGCCTACCGACGAACTGATGTGGAGCGAGGGGGAGAGTGTGAACCTGGAGTATACCCTTAACCATAATTGGTTACGGTTATGGTTGAAGTGGTCACACTGGTTTTCCACAGTACCACTCGGGTCGGATCCCAGTCTTCTATTGTAGATCTCTTCAACCCACCAGGAAATGAAAGGGCTATGAAAGAGGTCTCTTTATGGAATTGTAAAGTTACAGTGAAGATTCTATCTTGCGAAGAGAAGTATTCGACAACATTCAAGTATCAACAATCAGTCTCTCGAAAGGCACGAAAAAGAGGAAGAGAAAAAGACAGAGTTCTGATGATCTTTTCGCACTCATTAAATGAAAGGAAGCGTCCAAAAGCACGATTAAGCTTCTACTTCAAAGACTCACATCTCATTAAGATATAGTGAGAGACGTAGATACAATACACTTGATACCATCATTAAGATATAGTGAGAGAGAGGGCCGAGGGCAGGGCCCCTGAAAAAAGTAAGTTGCCTTTTCTTTCTACGTTTTGAATGAAATACCATGAGCGCAATTAATACTGGTAATAATCTGCTCTGATTCTTGAGTAGTTTTGAATCACTATAAAATAAAAGAAAAATTCTAAATTAGATTATATTGTAGACTAAAGATTGCTGACGTTTTTTAGAGGGAGCCATTTTAGCAATACTGTAGGAGACGGTTAGGATAACGAACTTGAAACGCGGAGCCCGAGCGGCTGGCGAGCGAGTGGTTAGTGGCCAATAGCGCCCTAGTTGATGGCATTCCTCTCTGCGGCTGGCACTCGAGGAACCACGGGGCACTCCATACAGAGCAAGCAAGTCTTAGGGATGGATGAGACGCCCGCGCAAGGACCTCAATTCTCATTAGGAGGTCGAACCAAGGACCTATGGAAGTCGGGGCTACCCTGTCCCCATGGGCAACGCAACAGTGTCCTGAGGAAGGAGTTTAGAGGCCTTATAGTAGCACGGACTTCTTTTTCTTTCCTTTCTAGGTCATGCGAAGGGGGCCAGTCCAAGATCGTACTCTTCCTCTACAAAGACAACAGACGCTCTCAACGGCTAGGCGTCACTCTCTTTCTGAGTTATTCCAGCTTCTTCATTCTTTCGTGCCGCGGTGAACAAACAAAACAAAAAAAGAGGTTCTGCAAGAACTGCCGTTGCAGGTCCTTCTCCTTCCGCTGAGACGGCCCTCCGCGTGGTTATATTCGTACATGTTCCGACTCGCCATTATGAATCTAGTGGCATGGCGAGGCAAAGGGGGGCAACTACGAAGCTTCGTAGACTCGACAAATCAATCGCTCCGCTTATAGAAAAAAATGCAAGCAAAGTAGCTTGCTTACTCTTCTAGTAGCGTACGTTGGCGGCAAGGAAGGAGGCATTGGAAAGACTAGACCATACTAAAGTAAAGAGGAATTCGGGAAGCGACTAGTCGCTTCTGGCGAAGCTTCTAGAAGGCCGACCACTACATAAAGAGATCCATATACCAGTCATGAGCTATGGCTCATGCCTAGAGAGGCGAAAGGCAGGATCGAAGAGCTTAGTGTGAAAGGCTCAGGAAAGGAGCATAGAATGGGTTGTGCGC
>JBBMJZ010000082.1:2155975-2187497 GCA_037833815.1 Zingiber zerumbet | reverse complement strand
CCGCACGTTCCACCACTTCTCCGTTCATTTCCAATACTGATCGTGAAACACCATGAGCAGCAGGATGTTGAGGTCCGAAATTCGAAGTGAAATTCTTTATTTGCCCGTTCCTAGTCGTCATGGGAAAGAAAGGCAGAAATAAGAAAGAGATTCTTCCCTCCTTGTCCAATACTACCAGTACCAGAAATGCATCTCCTTCGCCCGTGCGAGAGACTGATTACTCCAGCTGTTCCGAGAATCTCCGCTAGTTGAATATGGAACATCATAACAACGAATAGGAATGAAACGGCTATAGCTGGTTGTAGTAGAAAGAATCCAAAAATGGAATAAGATCCCTATATAACCAAGCTTTTGGGCCATGTATCATTACATCGTAATAGTGGGCCTTGAGCAAGCCTGGGGTGTGAAGGGCCTCGTCGTCCCGACTGCCTGAACAAGGTCCGACATCTTCCATTCGGGAGGTAATTGCCTCTCGATTATCCCAAACATCTGGGTGTACTCCTTGCATAGGAGATCCAAAATATCAACTCAGGTGGCGCGCTTCTCGCATCTGACGTAGTTGAAGAGGTACTTAATAGAATAGTAGTAGAATCAGAAAGAAGAAAGTCTACATCATTCGATGTAGCATGTTCATAAATTACTAAGTTTCGTTGAGGCATGATTGATTCTACTTTTGGTTTGGTTCATTCTTTGACTGCTCCCCCGAAACTAGAAGACGGAAAGACTTGTTTCCAATCGCCGGTTGGCTTGGTCCAGAAAGGCATGGGACTTTCGTTTTGGGCGTCAGATGATGATGATTCTATGTAGCTATTTCGAATCATTCTTGCCTTGACTCCTCAGATGCATGAGATGTGATTTGGAGTTTGTAAAGAAGTTTATCATTCATTACCCCTATGGATGTGATTCCACTATGAAGTTAAGACGATTTTCCGCTATCTTATTATAGTGAACGAGTCATATACGAAAGAGAGGAATGAAATAGCTCGCCCTATTGACTAAAGAAAGGTTCAGAAGACCAACCCTCTTCTTAGGCAAAAGAATGGCTAGGCCCTCCCTATCAAATGTAACTAACTACTGAAGAAAACGGATCGATCAAGATTCAGATTCGGAGAAATTTCTCGCTTGTTTAGTACAGCGAGAAAGAGTGGAGTATTTTTCCTTCTGATCGTAGATCTTACCTATACGTCGGATATGTCTCTTCTCTTTAGGTTCCGAGTCGTTTTTGGACCTTTTAAGTTTCAAATTACTAAGCTAGTCAATCAACTATATAGCTGCTTTACTTTAGAATTGAATTGGGCTTTCTATCGGTTTTGCTAATGTGCCACTCCATGCAATGATCTTTTCTTTTTTCGCTTTTTCCTTAGAAGATAAGCCTTGCTTCTTCTGGACCATAGCATAGCAAGGCCTTCAAGGCTGTCCCCTCTATCCATATCTCTATTTACTGGCAGGTTGCAGATTACAATGTATATCAGTAGCTGAGTCAATCGAAAGAAGGGCTTCTGAATTAGCTGAGGGAACCGCCCAGCGATCACTCTATATCAAGAGTGGGCTCTGCCGTAAGGAATTGGATGTCAAGACTTAGATAGAAATTTTTGCTGTAAACACAAGAAGTAAACGAACAATTTTGAGTTGGGGTTCCTTAACTTAAGTTGACTCAATTCCATCGACCCTCTTCTTAGGGAAAAAATGGGTGGGAGACAAATAAAAGATAAAGTGCGACAGGGGTCAGTCTATTGGTCATTTTTATTCTAAGATGAGTTATCTTAGGGATCAACTGGCCATGTCTGAACCACAATGGGATTGCATTGATGATACTAATAAGTTTGTTGACTATCGTGATAGTATGAGACTAACTCAATTTCCTCAGGCTCTCCGGGATGAGTTTGAGTCTACCAGAGCTTCTCTCTTAAACAGGCACCTTCTCCCCTCATTGGACAGTACTGTTGCTGAACTTCTCTCTTACACGGCTTGGTACTTTGCCAACATACTGAGTTGGTTTTAGCAAAATCTTCTACCTATTCTCGTGATACATCTTCCAAGCCATCTTTCCTTTTGGCTCCAGTGTTCAGCCTCGCACCAATCCAATATGAGTTCTTTCTATTGTCACGGGCATCATATTGATTTTCTTCCTGCCTGAAATGCTATTTTTCAGCCTTCTTCTTATTCCAGAACAGCCGCGCTTTCTGCAACTAATTCATCTAGGTTAGCTCTCAGTTGGTTAGGTAGTGTGATTTTCCTTCTTCCTTGTCAGCCAATCCTTTTCAAATACCTTATTTTCAGGGTGTGGAAAGTGCGCAAGCCTTCTCCAAGCAAGCCTGCTGGTTGCAGGGCTTCGCTCCTATTCACGTGGGACAAGCCAGGTTCTAGAGTCTGGGATAAATAAGTAAGCAAAGGAGGAAGGAAGGTTACTTGAAAAGCCAATGAGTACGCCTACCCTTGTTATAAAGGAAGTAAGCATTGTAATAGTAAGCCCACTGGAAATATAGTAATGAATTAAGCAAAGAGCGTTGTATGAGGCAACTATCTAATCCCTAGTCCAATAGAAGAAAGAAGAGTCAAAGGGAAAGGGACTTGAGAAAGGATGCCCCATCTAGTGCTAGATCTCTCGTAAGCCGGGTTTAGAGTCAGCCAGTCCGCTATCTTACGCTATCACCTTCCTGACTTCTACAAGTCATACCTTTTTTCACAACCATGCTACTTTACCTCTAATTGAGGAATCCTTGTTCTACGCTGAAACAAGTTCTACTGCCAAGCGTTTTGGATCTCTCTCTTCTTATTACTATTTATTGTCTTGTCTTTCCTTTTCATTTTGATAACCCCCCGGAACAATGCCATTAAGCTTCCCTGGTCTTGTAAATAGAATAGGTAGGTAGGGCTAATCCACATTAAAGGATTCTTTAGATGGTGCGCTTTAAGCCGCCTAAGTCTTCAGTGTTCTCTCCTTTTGTCAGAAGAGCCTTGGTTCCCATCCAACCTGCAGCAATGGGCAAGGGTCCGGGTATCCCACATTGGAAGCATAAAAGCCTTAATAATTGTTCTTTAGTCTTTTTGGCCTCTTAGGCAATAAGCTAGTTTAGAATAGCAGAAAGAAAGTTATTAAAGCCTATTCTGGGGAATACAATTTCGCACCTCCCTATTATATGCGGTCCTAACCTTGCTACTCTTACTTCCACTAGCAAGAGAACTTCTGCTCCTAACATACCTTCCCTTAATGATATGATCTTACTTCTTGAAGTCGAGCTACTTCGTGCCTGATTCTAGATCACATGCTGGCCCACTCGAAGACAACTCACTGACGCTTCTTTCTTAGCTGTGTGCTTATTAATAAGCTTACTTATTACTCTCCACTCTTCCTAAGAGGACCAATCAATCAAAAGGAGTCCAGGCAGGCTATTCCCTTTCATCGTCTTTGAGACCCGGAAATGCTCTTCTTAACTGGACTAGGACAGCAGGAAGAGGAGTGGATGCAGGAACTGGTTCAAGGGCTAGGAGTGAAAGTTAGGCTGTCTAAGATGTGAGCTCAGCTCTGAGACTTGCGCCTTTCTAGCTAATAAAACCTCTTCGACCAATCCCTACATTAGAACTCTTAGTTGTGGAACTACGACATATGTCCCTCCCGCTTCGCCTATCAAGCAGAGATGGAATTCAACAATAAAGACCAACCATCCTGAAATACAGTTACTTCACTCATGAACTCAAAGCTGGGGAAGGAACCTTCAACTAACCCCCAAGCTCTCACTCCTTTACGGGAAGAGTGGAATAAAGTCACTCTCAAATTAGTCAACCTAAAAGGCGGACAAGAGCTCTATCTTATCTACTGCCTTACTCCTCGTCTCCCTGTAACATAGCTGCTTTCAGGTGACTTACTGTTCTTTCAGTTCCAGGGACTTCCTCTTCCAGTCGCTGCCGTGTGACCATGGGTGCCTCAATCAGCCACCTATGCGTTGAGGCATTGTCCCTCAGTGCATCTTTGGCTAAGGCGTCAGCCACGCCATTAGCTTCACGCCCAATGTGCTCGACTCGACATTCTGGTAGCATCAGCAGAAGCTTCTTGCCGAGTTGGGTCAGACTGCGACAGTTATTGACACACGATTTCTTCCCAGTAACAAGCTCCACAGCTGCCAAGCAATCCGACTCCACAATGACTCTTCCCCATATTTCTCGACTTGCCATATTTTTCGCCTGAATTATAGCCCTTCGTTCCGCTTGGATTGGATCACATCTTCCCACTCTTAGTTGCTGCCCCTTTATCCATTTTCCTTGGTTATCTCTGACTACGCAAGCCACCCCAGCTTTCTTGTCACTACCCCTGCCGCATCTGTGTTAATCTTGAGCCAGCCCGGCGGAGGTGCTTCCCACCTTCTTTTCCTCTCTATGCCTTGGATGCTGTCTGGGGTATTGGTTTCCCTTCTCATTGCTTTCCCAACTTCCTTTGCGCGTTGATCTTTTCGGGTCGGGTTGAGCTCCTTGTCAAAGCTCCCATCAAAGATCAATTTCTTCCTCCATCCCCAAATTTTCCAACATGCAACTCCGAAGACTAGTGACCAACTGGTGTTGTCATCAATCTCAATGCTACACTCCAGATTGCTTGCTAGCCATCGGTCCAGCTCCAAGGTGAAGAAGGAATTACCGTATTGTGTTGGTAGCAGCTGTAACCACACCTGCTTCGAGTCCGGGCAATCTCGCAGGGCGTGCAAAACATCCTCTGTTTCATAGTTACATCTCTCGCAATTTGGTGATGTTGCCATTCTCCGTCCACCCCCAATATCTAGTGTTCCCATCTGCCTCTGGTGAATTCGTCGCCCTAATAGACTGACGGACGTCTTCGTTCAGGTATTCTTTTATAACTCTCCAGTCCCAACCTGGAAATACATATTTTTATCCTGCAGCCACTCCACTGGTTTCCTCGCTTTCATTAGGAGGGTCTCCTCAAAGTTTAGCCAGCGATCAGTCCAGAAGTTTGCTGTCTTCCCGTCACCAAGGCGGAATCTAATGCTCCTCTGTATAAGCGGCCATAGTTTGCAAATGTGTCTCCATAATCTTGACCCTTGATTCGGAATCATATTCTCATTGTCCCTAGTTTGAAGATATTTGCCTCGCAGAACTCGAACCCAGAGGTCATCCGTCTTACTTACTAGGCCCCATCCAAGCTTAAGCATGAAAGCTTCATTCATCTCTCCCAGACGCTTAAGTCCCAATCCTCCTTCTGTTTTCGGCTTACAGATTTTATTCCATCCAACCAAGGATACTCCTGCATTATTTCCCGCCTTCGCCCATATTCATTTCCTCGTCATTTTTTCAAGCTCAGAGCAAAAAAGGGCTGGTAGAGTTGCCGATTGCATCATCGGCCGTAAGAACCGAGTTTGCCAGAGTCATTCTTCCTGCTAATGACAGGCTTTGCGTATACCAGTTACTCATACGGTTAGATGCTCTGTCTATGATGGATTTAGAAGTTCGTTTTGACACTCTTTTGTGGAGAAGAGGGACTCCAAGGTACTTTCCGAGATCCTCCACAAGATCGAACCCCAATTCGCTTTTCATGTCTCGAGCATCTTGCTTCGGTGTGCTCCTGGAACAAAAGATAGGGGTTTTCTCCACACTGATTTTATGTCCTACGCATTCACAGAAATGGCGCAAGACTTCCTTGATTATCTGAGCGGACGCTTGCCTCCGCAAAAAGGATGAGTCGGCAAAAAAAAAGATGTGGGATTTCTGGCCCTTTCCTTCCCATACGGATAGCTTTCCAAGTTTTCGATTCCACGGCTTCTTGTATAGCTTGCGACAGACGCTCCATGCATAGCACGAAGAAAAAGGTTAAATACGTCAAGCCTTGCCTGATGCCGCGGGAGAAAGTGAACAGTTGCGTTGGCTCCCCGTGGAAGACTACCTGCATAGTACTAGATGAGATGCAATTTAGTATAGCTTGTGAGATACCTGGAGGAAATCCCGCATCTACTAGGGAGTCCTGAATAAATTCCCAACGTAGCCGGTCGTACGCTTTCTGTAAGTCAATCAACATTGCCATCATACGCTGAACCTTTGCCTTTCTCATGCTATTACAGACTTCCTGAGCTATAACAATGTTGTCCGTGATTTTCCTTCCTTGTACAAAGCTGGACTGGGCAGGAGTGATCAGCTTGTTGAGCACACTTTTCACTCTGTTCACAATTACCTTGGTGGTTATGAAGTAAATAACATTGCATAAGCTTATGGGTCTGAACTCGCTGAAAGTTGAAGGGTGCGTAGCCTTCGGAATCAGTGCTCTTAGTGTATTATTGATACTGGGATCCGGTTGTCTGCCCTGAAGTGAAGGATATTTGAATCCACTTTAAACACAGCATCTCTAATGATATCCCATTGGGATTGGTAGAACATCGCATGTAGACCATCTGCTCCCGGTGCTTTGAGAGGATGCATGCCGAAAAGTGCAGTATGAACCTCCTCTATTCAACAATTTTCATCTAGTATGCATCTTTCCGTGTCCGTTATCGGAGCAAATCTTCCTCTCACTTTGTACCTTGGTAGTTCCCCTTCCTCTTTGTCATACAGAGGATTGAAGAACAGAACCTGCTAGCCTCCCTTTGAAGAGATTCTGCGTCATGACACCACTCCCCATTAGAAAGTTTTAAAGCAAAAATGGAATTCCTTCGTTTCCTTGCTGCACAAGTGGAAAAAGGTAGTCTTCCTATCCCCCTGAGTGATCCAATTGTTTCTGGACCTTTGTAGCCAAAGCAATGATTCTTGGGATAGTCTCTCTTCCAACTCCGAACGTAGCTTCCGCTCGAGTGCCAATAAGTTCTTAGAGCTGAATTTACAGAGCGCTTTTTGTATTCCTCCCAATCTCGCTATCACTCTGTTTTTTTGAGTAAGGATATGGCCGAAGGTTTCCTTGTTCCAGATTGATACTTCCTGCTGGAGTTTACTGACTTTGGAGGCTCGCCCTTGACTTGACGTTCCACGCCTTTGAGACTTAAAAATGAAACCCCGAGTGCGTGACCCTGAAGGATTTTTCTTTCCTCCTCCGGGCAGGCATCAAGCAAGATAGGACAGTGGTCCGAATATATTCGGGTTAAGTGTCGTACCGCCCTTATGGGAGAGAAGGGGGAATCGCCGTTAGCTTTAAGCCATTGCTCGTTGCACAGGAATCGATCCAAGCGTTCGAATGTTGAGCCCCGCGTCCAGGTTCACTTCGGGCCACAGAATTCCATGTCTATTAGACGGTTATCTTCAATCCAACGTCTAAACGCCTTACACGCAGCTGTTCTCTTATCCTCCTGCTTTTTCGTCTGAAGAGAGCATGGCGTTGAAGTCGCCCCCTAAAACCCAAGGCTTATCCATCTCTTGGCCGATACTACTGAGTGCTGCCCTAATTTCCTTTCCTCTCTCCTTGGACTGCCCCGCCGTGATCCGGGAGCCACCAGTATCCTGCACACGTGCGTGGATGAATTGTTCGTGGTTGCAGATAACATCCACCACGATGTTGTCCTTCCAAAGCAACCAAATTCCACCGCCTCACCCTTGTGCCTCAATTCTATGGGACCTTGGAAAGCCAATGTCTTTGATGGCCTTGTCCGCAGCCACTGACTCTAGTCTCGCATAGAAATATCACATTCGGCTGGTGCACACGTATATAGTACTTTTTGGCGATATGGAAGAAAGGGTTGCCCGCACCCCTACAATTCCATGATAGGATCTTAATCATTGGGTTTCAGGGACGACCTCGACTTCCGTCATCATCTTCCCCGACGAATGCAATTCTTCTGTTCTCGGAGCTTCGGCAAGGCCCAGTTGCTCATGGCCTTGATAGGAGGTGTCCTCACTATGGAGAGTTCCTGTATCATTGCTGTCATTGACATTGGTTCGAGTCTTCCCTTTCTTGTTCTCCGGTCGTCCCCCTAGCCCTGCTTTGAACACGAATTTCTCTTTCATCTTGTCCTGGTGTGGTTCAGAGAGAGACTCACCCTCGAACACTGTCCATTCACCAGCTTCTTTGTCTTTCACTCCAACCTTTATTACTGTATGTTTCAGTTTATTCAGAGATGTCTCTGCTGGTATTAATCCAGGGCGCTGGGAGCCCTTGCTGTTAAAGAGTGGGTTGCTGAAGAGCTGGCTATTTTTCTTTGGCCCATCTTAAAGGGCTTGAACCGGGCCTTTCCCATTCAAATCATAATTCCGCGCTTCTTCGGCTAAGTTCAGAGCGACCTTACTTGTTTTGGTGTTAGGACTCCTGTCCTTCTGGCGATATCTAGAATCCTTATTAACCGGGGGAAGAGCTTGATTTCCTCTGTCCTATATTATCTCCCTCAATTTCTTCCTTATGGTTATCATTGGAGAGGATCTCCAATCTTGATCCTGATCCTTTGCCCTTATCTCTCCCTTTTCCATCTCTATCCTTTTTTCCTGCTATTTTCCTCATATTGCCCTTAAGGCTCCGGTGCATGCATCCAAGGATCGAACCTGTCTTCCTCCTGAAGCTCTGGTTGTTCCTCTGCCTTCGGTTGTGTGGCCGTCGTCTCAGCGCCCAGATTAGTCGTGCACTCATCCCTGGTGTGCCCATATTTCCCGCACTCAAAGCATATTTTGGGAAGGTTTTCGTACTCCACTCTTTGAATGTGTCCATCGATACTGATAGTGGAAACTAGTGGGTGAGATCCAATTCAACAGCCATCCTTGCAAAGCGGGCCCTTTGTCCCCGTGTTATAGTCGATTCGATCCGTATCATCCTTCCCAACGTGTTCCCAATTACCCGAAGCACACTCTTGTGATAGAATTGGAGGGACATGCCTGGGAACCTAACCCAGGTTGCGATCTTTTGGAGGTTCGGGTTTGCCGCATCAAAGTAATTAGCCCATGGCTGGACTGTCAAGTAATGCCCAAGGACTACCCCGGACCATCAAGTAAGGCACGAATATAGTCTTCTCTGCAGGAACATCTGACGGCATAGTATCCATTATCCATATCCGTTATCGAGAATTTCCCTTTAGGTGCCCACAGAGCTTGAATTCGATTACATAGAGATGTGTAGCCAATATTCCTCCCTAGTAACCGGACTAGAAGAACGTTATTCATGGGCGAGAACCTTCCTCGCTTTCTCTTCAAATTCTATCATCGTCCTCTCCAAACACCACCGAGAATTCAGCATCATCTAGATCGTTGGCTTCAGCCTCTGATTCATTCAGCCCTTGTTCTTTACCTCCCAGTAAGGTTTCTTTGAATGATTTCGGTGGGCTTCCCTGACTCTCAATCATGACAACATCCTCTTGTTCGGCTGTCCGTCGTTCCTCCCTGCCCAGATCATCCGGTGGGTCTGGCGGTCGGTCTTGTTCTTGCTCCCTAGTTCGTTCGTTCTCCCCCTTCTCCATAATATGATAGCAAGTGCAGCGTGGGTTTTCATTTAGCCGCTACTGGACACTCCTTTCACTTTGGTTTTCTTTTTAACCTGTGTAAAAAACTTCATAAAAAAGCATCTATGCCCTGCTGTATCATACTCGACAAGAACCCCGCGCAGGAAGCTTTTTTCGGCTAACCTACACGCCCAAGTAATGAAAAGGCAGCTGGTGCCTCGTTTCCGTGTTCGGGCTTGATCTTAAGGTGTCAAGGCCAATGCAGACAGGACTTCGGTAAGGACTGACTGATAAAAGCACACTAAACTGCTGCAGGAAGGACTACCGACGGCATTTGTAAACTCGCATTTATAAGAATCACATACCTCGGCGAAATCAGCTCTTAACTCAACTCAAGAATAAAGAGATTTCATAACTCCATTCTATCTACTTAGACTGTTGAGCTACTAACTCGGTACAGGAAGAAGTCAAGCTCAACTCAAAGGAAAAGCCTTCTGTCTATCCAGAGCTATCTTCTAAATTTCAAGGAACTAGGCGCTTCGCTTTCCTGTTCTTAGTTTGGACTAAAGTTAGAGGAAAGGGCCCTCGACTTGTAAATGCACGGTTTCGGACTTAGTTACTTCGGTGAGTGGCTTAACGCTCCTCAATTCGAGTCCCACTCTCGCTCAGGAAAGGAACTAAAAAAAGGGGAAGAGCTCCCTCTCTTGACAAGAATTCCACATCTCTACCAAGGTGAAGCGAGTGGCCTTGATGCGCAAGGTTCTGTTGTACGTATCCAATCCTCTCGGTCATGAAAGTGGCTATCGTAGTCCTTGCTCTGCCCGGAGGCTAGCAGCTATCGAAGCTATGAATCCCGGAAGCGTTAAGTTCTCTATCGAGGTTCAAGTACCCGACTACTAATAAGAGGGGATCAAATCATCAATCAAGTGAGGGCTTTCCCTAAATCAAAGACTTTCGTCTAAGTACTCCGTAGACGGAGGTTCGCTTCCTAACCTCTCGCCCTGCTCACCACTCCGATTCTTCTCTTTGATTCTCAAGGAAGGGACTTTCTCTCCGGTAGAAGTAAGCGAACTACTCCTTCCGTCTGCCTCGAGGTAGGCTGCTCCGTCAAGAGCTTCCTCGTCCGTGCAGTCACAATGCCTTTCTTAATCCTTATGTCTTTGTTCTTAAGATTAGTTCCGTCAGGATCAAGGACCCCCTCCTTTTGCACTAATGGCTTCATGGGCTCAACAACTTTAATGGAAAAAACCCTCCTCATCCTCACCTCAATCTGGCGGTCCCTCTCCCTTTTATCAACCCATCCCGCTTCCCCCGTCCTTCTACGTACCGTCGCCGTTCCGCTTCTATTGAATAGAATTAGATAGAGATAAGAGAACTCAAAAGTTTGAATATACTACAAAAACGATCCAAGAAAAGAAATGTCGTAGAATATAGTTGAATAGATTCAGTTACGAGTCTTGGTTCAAGAGTCAAGATGCAGAGGAACCACTGTCCCATAGGTGCTTTCACGAAAGCCTAGGAGGGAGAGAATGAAGACTTTCTTTAAAAGGCATAGACCGCCGGGTCATTACCTTCCTCCAAGACAAAAGGAGTAGCGGGGAAAGGAACTAATGAAAGTCTATATCTCTTCTAGGGACTCTAATCTTGATATCCGCTATGAATACATTGATTGAGGAATCGTACCTGTCACGTTGAACCATGTCTGTCAACGGTGAAAGATAGCCCTAAAGTGCCGGAGATAGGATTTCTCAACTTTCGATCGACGTGACAATCATGCCTGCTTGACAAAGCCTTTTTCAGTCTCCCAACAAACGAAAAAGGATTGCTGGTGACACGAAGTGCTCGACGCTCTCCTTTTCCTTTCAAGAAACCCGGGATTTTGGGCTTAGCCTACCACCTTTATCTGAGATTACCGTGGGAAGTCTTCTTTGCTCCATTTAAGGCTAGGGCTAGGCACTTAATCTCCCAAACTGCCTTTTTCTTCATGTGCACATTTCCTAATGGCTGAAGAGTTTTCCCTCCTAGCTGCCCGGATCTGATGCACGTCGCAAATCAGCCCTTTATACATATATATACGCCTTCGGATTCACTTGCTATTAGCTGGGCAACACTTTCTTGCCTTAGGTCAAAAAGGTCCTCGCCATGCCGGATCCAAAGGCTCATTTTAGCCCTCGTTTTTACCCCATTATGGCTTCTTTCTCCACTGATGGTCTTAGCCGCGGGTTCATCCAAAGATGGGTCGTAAGACACACCCAAGGCAACAACCCCGCGACCTGCATGTCAAGGTCACACGCATACACTTTTCAGTCAGTCCCTCTTACTCCTACAAGAATATACCCGAACCCGAGTGAAGTGTCAGCACACAGAATAGGTACTCTGTGATCAACTCCCCACTTGGCAACCAAATCATATAGCTTCCATATCAGGCCCCTAGACGACCAATTTGACTCATCTCTCCCTGGTTGTCCACCCGAGGAAGCTCGGCCTATTCAAGGATTCGATATCGTTCTTTCCCATGGATGCACCGGGAGTGCCGATCTTGCAATTCTTCCTGAGGACCTTGCATCCTCATCGTCTTGTGACGTGATAAGGATTATGTGCTCTTAGATAGGGACACCGACCTTTCCTGCCCTAGGGACTTGACCTCCCTTCTTCATCCAACTTTACCACTCCTAAGAAATAGATCTCCTTTTACACGTGCTTGAAGCTCTAGCCCTTTTAGCCTTTGAAGTCCCATCGGTCCTTTCTTTAGTTCAAGCACCATCCCAACTAGGGACTAAGCGCTACGACCCTTTTTCAACTATCTCATTCTTACCTTTCTCTTTCTCTGGAGTTTGACCCTTTCTTCCGCCAGTACTTTTCTCCTCATGGGAGGGCTAGTAAGCCATCTATTCCTTTCCTTTTTCCCAGTGAGAAGGCAGTTGCAGGAAAGAAAAACAGTCCAGTTCGAGTTGCCTTTCCAGCAGAGATGTGAGGGTATAGGGAAAGCTCGTATGTAAATCCATCAGGCTTTCAAGTGGCTACTCTAGTTTCAGTAGTTTTTGATAAGCACAGGTCATTCCTTGCCTTCCCCATGTAATATAATAAATAGTCAAAATCAAGCCCTAACACCTAACCTCTTCCTTGAAGACCCTGTATTGTCGGACCAAGCAATCAAGCAACTTTCTCCTAGTATCAAGTAGTAAGGGATCAAAACAAGGGAGGAAGAAGTCAAATGCCAGTCTCTTTGATAGGAGTAAGCTTGGAATTCAAGGGATAAACTTTTAAGATTTCAGGGCAGAAAATTGTTGCCAGGTTTCATTCAAAATTTTAATGTTGAGTGTAGGCTGGTAAAGGTACGGAGTGTCTGGAAAGAGAGAACCAGTAAGGAGACCTAGTTCTCCGGAAGGCCGAAATCACCAGAGAGCAGCATGAAGGTCCATTTGATCCAAGCGACCTTACAGAATTGCTGAAATGATAAGGCCAGGCACTGACTTACAAGCTTCAACGGATGGTACATCGCTTCTTCCCCTGATCTTTCTTGAACTATTCGATCCTAGGTCCCCGGCTTTGGTTGCTTGGCCGGGATAGAACCGGCGCTTAGGTTGCTAAGGTCTAAGGACCCCCTAACCTAGGTTGGAGCTATGAAGCTTACCGCCCTTATGGGAGAGAAGGGGGGTTCATCTTCTTTCCTTTGGCTTCACCAAAGCATCAGACCAATGATGAAAATTGGAACAAGAAGAGATAGATGCCGAGAACATCATCACCGAGCATGGGACATATGAATGAAAGTGGATTTGAAAGGAGAACCCAACCGGCGATTGTATCAAAGTCTTTCTTCATTTTAGAGAAAGAGGGTGGAAGGCCAGAATTCTGTCTTTTGTCGGACGACTAAAGCAACTAAAGACTTTTTTCTTTCATATCAACACCACTGGATGTGCTCTCTTATAGCAGCATTGAGAGAATGCTTCGCGAAAATCTCTTTAGGTTAGGGTGACTGGGATCGCGGGTTAATACATATTTTTAGTTGTGGAAGACCATCTGTCAACCGAAATTGATCGATACCATCTAAAAATGCTTCATCCATTCGTGACATTACTGTTTATTCTTACTAAGTAAAAACTTTTGGAATCATGCGCATTTGGCCTAAGACTCTTTTCGAGGAATAAGGAGTGAACTGCCTTCAAAGGGGTCTCTTACAGAACTCTTTTCCTGTTCACTTTCTCCCGGACCTGTGTCAGGTATAACATCTACCTTCATGTGTGTCTGTCTTTCGTTTCGTGTCAGTTCTTGTCGTAGAGGTAGTCTACGGTCTTTCAGTTGTAGGACCATTGTCAAAGTGTCAAACTAATTCCCTCTGGACCGAGAAGTCGAGTCACTTCGTCCCTTTAGTTTAGACTCTTTCCCTCCTGCCGGAATGCTTTTTCGCTTCGCACCTTTAGTGGTTGCGCTTGCTTGGTCAGCTCAACCACGCTTTTTCTATTTAGAAACTGAGCTTGAGCTGCCAGATCGAGCGAGAGGTTGGGCGTTGAACTAAAGCTGATTAACCTAACAACAATTAAGAGATTTTTGACTCTGCTTGCTTTGAGTGCAGCAAGCCGTTAGGCCGGCCTTCTACTTTAGTGCTGACGATATAAAAACAAACGTCAAAAAGCCTCGGCTAAGACCCTTCAATACGATAGGCTTGACAATTAAGTTTAGAACCAAAAAATAGCCAAGATCGGTTGTTCGGGCTTAAAGGAACTGAGACTTTACTTCAGAAGGTTAAAGAGAGAGAGGAATCGAGCGAGATAGGCTGTATTGCATGGTTAGGTGGATACTTTTCAACAGGTGATAGCTGACCAAGTCATCTTATACATATAAGATGCCAGTGATAAAAGAAGAAGGAAGGAGGCACCTATCAGTATATTGTAGACAAGGTAAGGAAAAGAATCACTAATTGGGGTCAAAGTCGTTATCTTTGGCCGGACGTATTAACCTTTTGCAGCTATAGCTGCCATGCCGACATATGCAAACAACGGCTTTCTTTGCCCAAGGTCACCATGGATCAACTTTCAAAATTATGTAGACGGGGATATTCGGTTCCAAAAAAAGGATGCAGTTTAGTGAAGTGGAGTGAACTTTGCAAACCGAAGGAGGAGGGAGGACTAGGGATTCGTGACATAAACTTAGTCAGTAAGGCGCGATCAAGTTAGGATGGAAAGTTATGACAGAAAGCAAGAAAGCCAAAGCAAGGACTGATTATCCCGCAAAAACATTCTGACAGTTTGACAACAGGACCTGTAACCTTTTCTTTGAACAATATCATCGAATGTGAGGCAGGGAACGGACCACTATATCTTTTCTTTCTCTTTTCAATGTCAGTTCTTTCATTCGCATCTCTTACCTTGAGTAAGGCTCTTTCGGTCTCACTATCGCTGGTGTCGAGCCGGGTCTGAACTAGATTATATCTGTTCCTTTGGTTATCTTTCGGGTGCGTGTCCGTTTTAGGGCTGTGAGTCTACCACGGGTTCTCAGTCGGGTTGGAGAGGCAGATCTTGAGGTCATATCCCAAGTCTTTATCATCTTTCCTGGCACTCTCTTCGAGTTTCACTCCTGAATGTTCCCAATATTCTTTGTGCCCTTAGTTCAGCTAGCGACCATGCTGAGCACTAGCACTGTGGTTGAATTGACTTCAGAGCAGTTGGAGGAGATGATCAACCTTGGGACGGAGCTTACCAGAATTCATCCATCTTGTGATGCGCTTACCCGGCTGTCACTGATGCATACTGCCCAAGAGCGTGGCATAGGGCTCATAGAGAGATATTGAGCGTGGGAGGAGGGTTTCGGTTCAGAGGCACGGTCTTCCTTACAGCAGCAGGCCTTTAGCAAGCCAGTCCTCGGTTTCGGTTGATGACTTTTCTCATATCTCCGGATCCGGATCTTCTGATGCCAGCGAGCGAGGGCAATCGGTAGTTGATCTCCGATCTTGAAACAAGTATGCTCGATACTGTTGAAACGTTTGATTTGGTTTCAGAGCTTCTTTCATCTCCTTCCTCCCCTGAGAGCCGATCCTCACATCTCCTCTTCTTCATACGAGTCAGTTAGCTAGTTGGCAAGCTAGTTTAGGTTTTCGAGTAACTCGTTGGTCTCCTTCTGAAAGCTATCTCCCTTTTTTGCTGCCCTTGAGCCTGGCTTCCCCCTGTCGTCGTAGTCGTTGTAGTCAATAGCTCGGTCAAAGGTTTTTTTTGGCCTTGCGTTGCGTATCAAATTGTTCCGATCAGAGTCCGTGCCAGCCTCTGATGAGTGGTCCGAACCTTCCGCTTAAATGGCCAAGGTAGAATCGTTCTGACGTAATCTAAGTATCCGCTCCGAAGCGAAAGGAATGCCAAAGTTTAAGCTTAAACCGATGATGTTAACTGGTGATGCTGATTCTGAAGCCTGGAATCAAATCTTTCCATTTTCCTAGAATTGTCTCCGAACAATTTATGATGAGCTGACCCTATCTGAGGCTGTCGACTTAACTGCGCCGAATCGGGAGGTCTGCTTTGATCTGAGTCTTCCATGGCCTGATCGTGCTCATATTGATCCGGAGGAAAAAACCTGCCCTAAAGGCTATGCTCTGCCAAAGTTAGACCCAACAATGTGCTCTCATCAGATAGAATGAAAGTAGTGAGAGTCTCCTCTTTGAGGTCAGCCGGGAGAGCTATAGGGGTTTACGTGGTCTCTCTAGTCATACCAAGTAGCTATATGAATTAGGTTCATTTCCTTCTCGATTCAATCTTGAATTTCGTTTTCTTTTAGGTATCAAGCCTATGTCATGGCAGTCAAATCCTCCTAGCCCACTTCCGATTGGAATAGCCCCAAATGCACCTTTTCCCGCTATCACTTTCTAGAATTGTTTCTGAGACATGCGGAGAGAGGGTGAACCCCGGCTATAAAGATGGGCTAAATGGTCACACCAGTGTAAGTGTACTATGCCAAAAGGAAAATTGGAAGATCTCGGGATTGTTTTAATTTAATGAATGGCTTAAAGAAGAGTCAATTCTGCGATTGCTTTTTGACATGGTAATTGGAATCTTCCCTCTTACAAGGAGGGATGGGTAGGCTCAACTCGATATGGCTAGAAAAACCCTTAGCTTATGGCCACTTCTCATTATTTGGACACACGCCATCTACGGAGCGAGGCTTTGAGCCTTGTAGTAATGGTCTCCAACTATCTTTTTCCTAGCTTCATAAAATGCCCGAAAAAGTCAATCCCTCGTGGACCTATATCCAAGCCCAGAGAGTACTCTTCCTTCAGCCTTACACCTCCTATGAAGGAACCGGCCACATACAAAAAGTTCTTTACTAAGCTTAAGAATTTTGCCATCTCGACTCATTCATGCGGTCGACCTATCATTTCAGAGGGTCAAATCCCCAGTATTCCTACCCTAACTTGGTTATCTGCTTTCATGCTAACACTGAGCGGACTTTCCTATAAATAATAAGAGAGATCTGGCCGGATTGGTCTTCACCGAGTCCTATTATTTTCATTCGTCCTGCAAAACGCATCTTAGTAGATAAGCCTTCGATACCGGGCTATAAATCATGGAGCATATTTCATCTATGAACAGGTTCATTACTAGCATGGGGCATCTCCTTGAAGGAAAAGCTGAAGGGAAGGAGAAAGCCACTCTTTATCACCAAGTGCATCTGCTATTTCTGGCGTATTGGCTCGATAAACATGTGTTCCGCTGCATCCCCCTTTAAAAGAAAGAAGACCTCCTTTGCCTTGCAAGGAAATAGGCTTGCCTGAAAAGCCCCAGAATCTGTTTACGTTTTTGGTCACCCGGGTAATTAGGCTATTAAGCCTTCGTTTGTTCTGGGTTCTATTCTATTAATAAGGAGATTCCCGGGTTCTTTCACTCTAAGACTAGTCGCTTTTCTGTCCTTCGTCTTCTTAATCTAAAATTAAATGGATCAATCAACTCAAAAAGAGCATTTACCCTTGCGCTGGGTCTTTCTCACCTTTCGCTACCTATTGTATTGAGATTGACTCTCTTCGGTCACTGAACTGAGTTACTGAACTCTACCGTCTCGGAATCCCATTTTAGAAAGTAAATGATGGATTAGCGAACAGAGGTCCTACGAAGCCGCTTCTGTTATGATGAAGATTGATTCTATTTGATTGGATACGGATCGCCCGAAGGATAAGAATTGACTCAAAAGCAGTCAGCCATACCAAATTCCTGAAGCTGAAGGGAATGGAGTACGCAGGAAGGAAGGCGAACTAGTCAGAAGAAGGTACGTCAGCGGAGAAGCTCACCAGCTAAACCATTGGCCAAGCACTCGGACAGTGTTCTTCCAGCACTCGTGCCTGCTTAGGCTGAGGTAGCCTTGTCGGCGGGTTCATAGACAAGCGAAAGCCGTGACATGAGGGCGAACCGCCCCTATGGGAGAGAAGGGGGCTTTGGTTTATGACCAACTCGGATTATTAGGAAATTGGATTTCCATATCGGGTAATCTGCTGACGTATCGTAAGATAGCTCGCTTTAATTAAGTTAGGGCAATTGCTATCAGTAAGGATAGGATCGTTTTATAGTTAGGGACGAGCGACAGCGACGTGTGACTAAAGGAAGGGCCGAAATATCCATAGGAAAGAGTCAATGGTACACCATTTACGACTACTATTATTATTTTGCCAATAATTTACGACCTGTTGCTGCGTGCCATTGTAGACCTGTTGCTGTTGCTTCAAGGGGTAGGGTTAGAAATGTATCGTAGTTTTGAATGAAATACCATGAACGCTGTAATCTGCAGGTTTAGATATTTACCTTTCTATTTTTGACTCGACTAAGATTTGACTCGACTTTTCTAATCAATCAATTTCGGAGTTTTTGACTCGACTTTTCAAATAATTAAGATCAGTCGTGAATGGCATTCAAAACTACTTATATTCAACTTTAGGAAAGTCGAGTCAAATGCTGATCTCATGACTCGACTTTTCTAATCAATCAATTTAGGAACATAAGAATATAAGATTTTTTGAACTTATATGATTGAAATCGTATCTACGTTTTTCATAGCCATTCCCTCCAGCTTAAGGAGTTCATGGCTTTGTTCCATGAACTCTTGGTGCCTGGAGTATAAATGGCCTTTGGGGCAATGTTAGACTAAATATGAAGTTCGCCATTCACGACTGAGAGAGGGGCGAGTAATAATAATAAGTGAGAAAATAGAGAAAATATAGGAGAGAGCGGTTCCATTTTCTTATACTCTTGTGAACACGTAATGATCACACGGCTTCTCTCTATCCATTCCACAAGAATTAGCATAAAATAGAACCTTCTTTCTAAATTAGGTGCGAACGAAAACCAACTATGAGCAGCATCAGTGATAGGAGGCTCGTGAATCTGATTTTATAGGCAGATAATTACGGAAAAGGAGCCGACCTTCTCATATCATAGTAGTTTGAAGTGAAAGGAGCCGCGACCCTCTTTGATAGAGTCGAGACCTGTGAGGCAGCGATATGAATCATTGCATTCATTGGCTGGCTGCCCGGATAAATACAATAAGGTCCGGCGATGGAGAAGAAGGATGCTCTTCTTTGAGGTGCGAGTGCGGAGGAGGGCAGAAAGGCAAAGCCCTTTCTTTCTCTTTCTATCTATCTTTTTTTCTCATTCTATCTCCCTCCTTTCTTTCTATAGTAAGTAAGATGCTATGACTTGACAGTAGCATTGTACTCTACGGCTTTCTTCAATCAATCGTAGGCATCTGAGCTAGGATTCTTATGAAGGACAATTCAGGTGGAGTGGGGCGGAGGGGGAGATCCCTGCTAGTCTACGATTCTATGCTTCTACTAGTACGAACGAGCAATGACAATACTGGCTCAGCGAAGCGAACCAACAAGAGGGCTCCCGAACTAATTGATGATCCGGCGGAGGAAGGAGCGAATGGCGCGGAATCCATGCCGACGCTGTCTTTACCTACAGAGGAGAGCGATATAGCCCTTGCGTAGTCTCTTGTGAAAGAAAGGAGGACGAGCGAATGAGGGTCGAAGGGCTGACGAGATCAAGTTCATGGATTTGGCCTCCCCTTGTAGAAGGAGAAGAAGGGCTGATCTGACTCTCTTTGTTGAGCTTTCTTTTAGCTGCTCTTCCGTCAAGGTTCGGAGGACTGAATCTATGCTCTCTCGTCATGCCGACGGGACAGATGTCAAAGTGCTTTCTGAGACCAGGTCATAGAGGGCGGAGTCTTGTGGAGTAATAATGAAGTCCCCGCCTAAGAAGATTCGGAGCGAGACAGTGATTAGACGCGGACCGTAAGTCACTCCTTTGGAAGAGGACCATAATAAAAAGAATCGCCATAGGCATCTTACTTCAATCAATAATAAGAAAATAGCGCCAAGTTAATTTATCCTGAACTTAGGAAGAGTATATAGGCCTCTTCGCGGACATGGGCGAAAGGGGAGAGGAATGAAGTTGGAACTTGACCGCGGGCCTTTAGTAGAGTTGCCATGGGGCGAGCTCTACCCACGCCGAATGACAGGGGCTCTTGTAATGACTTTTGAGCTATGCGACTCCGAGCGAAGAAAAAAGGAGCGAGTCTCAGTAGTGAAAGGCTCTTCAAGAGGGCGAACCCAAGCATCTATTCTATTATAAATAGTAGACGAAGAGGAGACCGAAGAGGCCTCGATTAGCGAGGTGCGGACGTGGTGAATGAACTGCTACGTTCGGGTAAGGAAGGAGAGAGATCAAGTCTCATCTCAGTAGCGGGACAGAGCCAAGAGCCCGGACTTTCTTCCTTTAATCGGCCGGTTCTATTGTATGGCCGTTTAGAACTCCTTTAGTGTGATTCTTCTGCCATTTGATTATGGGCTCCCGTCGACTACTGGATCGCCAACCTCAGGTCTCGGATTCTATTGCTCTTATCAAGTCTCCTCATTCCAATAGCTCTTCTCGTGACTCTTGCTATATGCCTCGCCGGGGACCTCATTTCAAGACCTAAGCGAGTGGGAAGGGCGGGAAAGTCTTCCTGAAGAATCAACTCCATCCTGGGCGGGCTTCTGCCTAATTGCGTCAAGGGTGGGATCTCCTCTAACTGAGTATACGAATTGAGCTGAAGCGGGCCGGATGTCGAATGAAATGAGCGACTTGACACCATGGCTGGGCAATAGCAGTTGTCTCTGTCTTCCTTGGTCTTCTTAGCGCTTACTAGAAGAGGTTGACTATTACAAGTCCAAAGACAAGTCTAACTGTACTCTTTCTCACACTATCAGAGTGCATTTTGTTAGAAGCAAGACAAGTGGTTCAGAGTACTGTTTATTACAAGACTTGTGTGTGAATGTAGGACGAACAGTTGACTCTTTCATATTCAAGTTCTACGATTGCATGCCGACAAAGAGACAAAGGGATGCTCACCGTGCTCACCCGCTACTCTTAGCAGGCCAATTCCCATCAGCAGTATTTTAGTCTAGTCAGCGAGGACAAAGGGATGAGTAGGGCGGAGCTACAGAATGGTTTAGCACGAGAGGGAGACTGAGGGATGGAACGGGACCCTGCTGAGTGAGAGCCCTTAAGGAGGGAGGGTCTCTTTCAAGGTAGCTACCTGCGCTGGCTAATGAAGGGGACAACATGGGCCTAGCGAGATCTGACGCATTGGAAGGTACGGGGCGAGCATAGGTGGATTCATTCCTCCTGACTCTGACTTAGGTGCGGAAGTCACGAATGGAGCACGGGGATTTCGGATTGGGAGTGAGTAGTTACACCAAAGCATTGCGGGCTTAGCTCCGCCCGGTCGATGCCATGAGGACTAGATAGAATGCTAGGCTAGACCAAGGCTATATTGGGAGGATTTCTCTATCCCCTCTACCGACGGAGCTCCCTAAGGATTTTCAGTAGAAAGATCAGAAGTATAGTATGGGGAAGGCAGAGTAGATTCTTAGTGCCAACCACAGTAACCAGGAGCACGAACGGTTTCTGTCATAGGTTCAGTAGCTCTACTGGGAGACCATCTTACTTATAAGTGCTTAGAGGTGGGCTAGGTTAGTCGGCTATGAGAGGGATCAAATTTACAATCTCTACCCGGGCTCTTGTGATCGATGTGGTGCTGTCTATTGAGGGAGCTCGGCTCCTCATCGGAAGGGGAGTCTTCCTCTTCTAGGTGCTGGGTGACCGTACGGGAAGAATACAGTCTCTCCTATCAGTCTATTGTGAGTAGGCTCGGCTCTCACTGGGAAGGTGGCTTCGAGTGCGGAGCGATCTATCTAGAGGTTTGACAGCCTGGACAGCGAGAGGTCTGATTCGAAAGGAAGTGGGGATGGAAAGAATAAAAGAGGAGCAGGAAGAGTATTAATAAGGGGAATACACGCTGGCTCGGGACTATTCGATCTGAGTACTCGACTCGGAATTGTGGTTGTATTTGATTAGTCTAGCCTTTGACTCTCTGCGCTATGGGGGAGAGTTCGGTCATACCTATATTCAAATATATGATGATTGAGTGCCATTTCATACTCAGTCTATTCGGCAGACCCTCGCTCGCCAAATAAGAAAGCCTGGAGGCGGTTCTCCTTCTTTAGCAGGGCCACTCAACTAGGAATTCCGACAGCATGCCAAAGATTGATGAAAAAGATTCAGTACCGGAGAGTGGAAAGATCAAAGAGTAGTTATTCTATTCCGACTGAGTCACTCGAAGTTCTTTCTGACATGCCTAAACCAAGACCTATTAAGTGGGACTATCAAAGGTAGGAGTCCTCCTACTTGTAGCCTTGTGCCTGGAAGTGAATGAGAAAGATTCGGTCTCAAAGAGAGAGTATAGAAGACCGGCTAAAGACCTAAAAGTCTACCTGTGATACTTACACTAAGAGGGGCTTCGGGTTCCAGAAAGAATGGGTGCGGCGAGAGAACTTAACAACTGGGTCGAGGAGGCGCTCTAGTTTCAAGAGAGCAGACTGAGCGGGTTAGGAAAGAAGGACTGCGAAGGACACTCGGACTCGGGCTCAATCAAGTTTAGCGGACGAGTGAGCACTGATTCATAGCCTTCTCCTTAAGAGAAAATCCCATTCATAGAAGTAGGTCTTACTTCCGAGTTCACTCCTCGGTTCCTTGAACTACTGACTTCTAGTCCTTTCAAGCATTCCCTTTTTTTGACTCTTTCCCAGGATTTAGTTTAGTCTACCTCCCCCATGACGATATCATCACCAAGGAGCGCATAGTTCCCGCATACCAGACCAGCCAAACCATACCTTTATTTAATAGGCAAGCGCGAAGATAGGCCGGCGGTGCTCATGACCATTGAATGATGCTGGAGCAAGAAGTGAACTCAAAAACCAGAACCAAGCAAAAGCAGCGCGTGCGTAGTCCTTTTTTCATGGTGAGTGAATGTACTGATGACGAGAGGCTCTGCTCTACTAGCAAGACTCAGACTGAGCTTCTCCCCTGCTTTCAATCAAAGTGCCTGCGAACGGAAGGTGCGAGCTCGTGACGCGTCCTCCTCCTATTCAGTTCTTTTCCGAGTTCTGTTGGTGGAACCGATCCCGCGCACACATACATCTAGATCGCAAGATAGCGGATCATATGCCCTTCAGGAGTCTCTGGCCTGGCTAAGAATGGACTAGTAGCTGCAATTAAGTTTGCCAGCCCCTTCCTATGAGTTCGTGTCAAAAAATCCTGAGCTGGAGTGAAAGTCAGTGGATCACAGATGGGCGAACCAAGCTCTGATGGACAGCAATTGCAATTCAAGTCTTTCCCTCAGGCGATCAAGTTAAGATTAGCAAGCCTCTCAATAAGTGAGAGAAACTAGCTATCTTCCAGTGAGCCGGGCAAGAGGGAAGTCAACGGAGACTGAGACTTCTATTATAAGCAAAGAAGGTTTTGGGGTATAGTCCACCTTCTCTGCTACCTTTGACTCAGAGCCAATCTAGCATATGGAGAAGACTTGGCTTCGTTCAACTCATTTCCGTGCCCGCTTTATCCGCTTTCTTTATCCGAATGGGAAGATTTGCTTTCCCCTATTATTGAGTCTGCACCTAACCTTGCTTCTTGGTCAGTCAGTTCCTAGGTCTGTTACCGAAGAGTGTGAGTTGGTCGCCCCTTCTTTAATGTATGCCTATGAGCCGGCCGGGCCCATTCCATTCTCCCTTTCATTCAAGTCTGTTAGCGAGAGATTCAGTTAGGCAGAAGCAAGCCATGGGGAGAAGAGCGACCGAGCAAGGGTGAGGAGAGTGGAAGAGGGATAATGAGAGTAACGCTTGATAGTTTCTTTCTCGTAGCAGTCTCCATCTTTCTTGGTAGTAATTGCAAGGTCAGAGATGAAAGTTAGAATTGAGTAATTACAATCGTAAGCGTTGAATATTATGGGCACTCTCCACTGTCTCTCCTAAGTTCTGCTCGTCGATGAATAGCTTTTTCTTTTCTTAAAAAGATTTTTAAAGTGAAAGTCATCAGATGGCTTGGCGAATCAATTCAATACGGTCGATTGAATGTCAGTGGGTTTAGGTTTTCCCTCTGCCTCACTTCAACCTTGACTTCGGGTTCAGCCTAGCCTGGATTCAAGAAATTTCTCTGCCTTTCCACAGAGTATCAAGTCCGCGCACCGAATGCTTAAAAGGTTGCCTCCACTACTTGCACTTACCCTTCTTTTATTTATGGGTTCAACTTTCTCTCCTAGCCTTCCCTCTGTAAGTAGCTCCTAGAAGCCCGGGCACTAGCTTCTTCTTCACCCTCCACCCGAAGCAGCACCTGCAATAACTGGTTCCTAGCGCTAGGTTAAGTTAAGTATTGGCCAGCTCTTGATGAAAAGGAATCCAGAAAAAGCACTTCCTTATTTGGAGCTCACCATCCAGAAAAAAGGAGCTCAGGAACCTCCCACTCCGATTCTACCTTCGCCCGTACTACTTGACTTTGACCTCACTCCAGCTCCTCTTCTTCCCACTTTCCCTCCCCTTTATGTAGAGGATTCACATTCAAGTCCTACAGCTACTACGAATGAAGGGTCTCCTGTGGGGTAAAAGGGAAGAATTGAACCTTCCTCTAGCTCCCGAGGAGAAAGGACTACATCCCCAGCCCAACGAGTTGACATCTGATCTGTGCCCAAGTAGCGTACATATTGCAGTGTTCGAGACATGGCTATCACCCTGCGCTACTTCAACTTATTCTTCTTTCTAATGTAGGGCCAGTGATACGTTATAATCATTAGAATCGTACGCACCTCACTAATAAGGAATCTCGCCACTTAAGGAGAGTTTCTTGGCTCAGACCTAGCTTCGAGTGCATCAGACTCCGAGCTGACATCATTCTTCTGCAGACGGGACATATTCCTACTCTTGGCTATAGAGGTGCCTACTCTACTTAGGTGCCTTCGTTCCTCATAGGGAGGTTTAGACATTATATAGAAATGAAGAAAAGGCGGGCGAGTTTCACGTACGAGTGGACTTCCATGGCTCCATCTCCTTCTTCTAAGCCTGATACTTCATATACACCTCTTGTGATATAACTAATAGGCAGCTACAACCTAACTCTCACTCCGGGCCTGCCCTCCGCGTCATGAGTGTTATCAAATCCTGCCTTGCCTGCGCGCACTCCAGCTATTATGGCCAGTACGTGCGGTCGGAGCCTTAGCACAGCATCCGGTGCGGCAGATGGGTCTGATCCCCAAACTCGACGCAACTGTAGACTCAGTCTGGCGACCCCAAAACACGACCCCCAAATAAGACTCTGGGTCTGAGGGACATTGACTCTTTCGACATGAACTCTTTGCTTTCTAATAGAGAGACTCCTTCCTTAATTCGAAAAGGAAGCAGAGCCCGCGTAGCACCAAAATACTGCTGATGGGGCCGGAGAGAAAGTGATAAGCTACGCCCCCATAGTCACGGGTCTTGTCTTAGCGCGTCACTCAAATCCATGGCGGTCGGGGATTGCAAAGATTTCGCTGCGCTCAACTTCTTAGCTCTTATTTGCCCCGCTCTAAGGTGGGCATGAAAAGAATAGTCAGCTTCGGCCCGGTCCGGTCCATTCACTCTTTGCGACGTTTCACTTGCTCCTTCGCTCCTCTTTCATCGTGCTACTATTTGATTAATTGAATTGACAACAGCAACATGAATTTGAAAAAGAAATATCACAAAGAAGAAAATGAATGGGAACTTCTGAAGCGAGTGAGTTTTAATGGCTAGGCTTAGGTCCGCCCGCAACTCCACTTCTATTATAATTCATCGGTCATCGGCATTCATTCAAGTAAAGGAAAGCCGGAGAACGAATCTCTTCCAGGCATGACTTGAACTCTTCTTGAACTCATCTCTTTCAGTTAGTGATTGCAAAGAGAAGCGGCTTCAAAGCAAGCCCGGAAGCTCGAAATGAAGATAGGCGGTTCTTTCTCGTTCGCTCCGCACCGAGGTCTATCTTCTCACTCTTCTAACTGATCCTCAAACTTGGGTGCTTGCATTCGGATCGTCCGAGTTAGATTAGTTTGCATTCTATAGTGCTTCAGTAGGCTAGAGATGGGGTCACTCACTGACACTGATATGAATAGAATAGGCGGTCCTCAGATGAATAGTTGCATGCCCGAACCTTCGCTGATTCGACTGAGCTTTCCCGGGCCGACCCTTTCGATTTATTGGGGTAGACAGACGATTCTTGAAGTTACGCTCGCCCACCTAAGATATTATAATCGCCGACTCTAATAGGACGGAAGAGCCTACTTACTATAATAGTGTGCCTCTGCTCCGACGCTACGAAGCTCAGTCATGCAAAACAAAACCTATGCCCACTATGCTCTGTGATGCGCCTACGAAGCTATGCTCGCCCACTCATCAGAAAGATCAGAAAGAAGACTCGGCTAAGGGCAAATGAGAGGTGCAGAGAGCGAGGTGCAGGTGCGGAGCGAATAGGATAGCCATAGAATAGGCCCACGTAGCGGTGCGAGGAGAATCATCATTCTGGTCAGCTCACTCGCATGCCATTCAGAGAGGTCATTGCTTGCAGCCCCTCGCGAGCGCTACTACTCTAATTATAGAATGGAATTAAAGGAATGGAATGATTCCTAATTAAAGGAATGGAATGAAATTCGCTCCGTTCCCCACTTCTCTTCCTCTCTAGTTGAACAACAGGTTGTCTCCCTCTCCAGGTTATAGTCGCGTGACAGAGCTTGAGCTTCTCCCTATACTGGGAGAGCTTCTCCGGCATAGCTGCTTTTCTTTTCTCCACATTCTGACGCCTCGTCACCGACTCGTCTTTCCTCAACTCTCCTAAGACTAGAATGATCATTGGCATGCTAAGGTCAGATTGGCATGCATTTGACTAGAACTCCCCGGCCGAGCTTCTATTGGACCGGCTCCAGTCGCTCCCCTAGCATCTTTCTTCTCAGAACGGTAGTTATAGTGACCTTCTTATTCTATTAATATAAAGTCAAGTCTTTATCCGAATAGACGTGGCATAAGAGCACCACTACTGGGGCCTTCTCAGTCGCACCTTTCATTCATCAAGCTCTTTGAGGAGGAGGTGGAGGTCCTCATTCTATCTGCTTCCCTGGGAGTCAGAAGTCTTTATAATAGTTCTTCGTCAAGCGGTGGGCTTTCGGACCGGAATCGAACCCGCAGTCTTGTCTTCAGGTCATGAGCCTGATGAGTTTACCCATTACGGAACCCCGCTTCTGAGCCATTCTTTCTCTCTGTCCTTCTTCTACCATCAATAGAAGAGTGAGGTTCAATTCCCTCTTCTTGGGCAGGAAAGACCAGACTCGGTGAGGGACGAGTTGAGCGGCAGAGTGTGGGCGTGGGCAGAGCTCTGCAATCCGATCAGTCGCTTTCGCTATCGCACCTCGGAGAATCAGTGGGTGTGGGGACGTAGTTCTACTCCTCTACCTGGGAAGAGAGCTATAGGGGCAAAAAGAGAAGATAAGAGCTATGCGCGGCAGAGTAAGCTATGCGTAATCTCTGCGATCCGAAAGCCGCTAGACCATCGAAGCAATCCTTAGACAAATCAGCAAGCGCGAAATCGAAGCAAACTGCAAACGTTAGATCTCTGCAATCAAGAGTCAAGCGGCTTCTAAGAGCTACTCTTTTGCAAAATCGTCCGGAAGAGAGTTCAGCTATATAAGATAAAAGATAAGAGCTATAATGAAATAGTGATCTTGTCTCTCTTCTCAGTTTCTTTTTCAGTGTTTGTTTTATAAAGGTTAGTCTGGATAGATAGAATGTGTTCTGTGGTATAGTTTAGAGAGAATGGGATTTGATTAGTGATCGAGTAAGAGCGGGTACCAGGGGCTTGGCGCTATGAGTCACGGAGCTTAGCGCTCGACTCGTCCAAGTTCGGTTTAAACGACGCTGTTCAAACGATCAATGATCAAACAAGAAACTCTCTAAGAACTAAATGCTTAACACAAACGAATCTAACACAGATTTGAACAGAGAACCAGATCGAAAAACAAAGAAAAGAACATAGAACCAGAGAGCAAAGAACCGGAGAGCTTCATAAGGAGGGAAGAGTAGGCTTGATTGCATTCGTAGCGATATCTAGTCAGTAGGCGACTTCATAGCTCCGATCATAGCTCCGATCCAGAGAAGATGGAAAGTTCTCCCCAGGAAGCCAGAAAAGAGAGGCTTTATAGAAGAATCAAAGGAAAGCAGCTAACGAACTCGACTATTAGCTACCACCGCTGTGAGCCTAGCCGTATAAAGTGAAGCGAGCCCACCGCTATTGAAGAGCCCACCTTTGATTTAGCTGCGTCGCCCACCGCACCGTGCTTAGCCAATCCATATTTGACCGTGCGACCGTGAAGAGTACAACGAGTACAACGTGCTTAGCTCAGCCTATAACACAATGAACGCGCTCTGGCTCTGAGGCATCCAAGCAGAAGAATATTTTAAACCGTGGCTACTATTTCTTGGACCGTAGCGAGATTAGACCGTAGCTAGATTAGAACGATTAGAACGCGCTGAGATTAGAACTTCTCCAATTGGACCAGAGGCTGATGAGATTGCACCGTGGTTAGATTAGACTACCGTGCCGCACCTCGCTAGATGAGACGACCGTGCTTATCCGTGGTTAGATTGATTCTAGACCGGACTTGTCTGCGAGCTGCTTATCCTTCTTCTCCCCCGCTGCTAGACACTCCTGACAAGAATTCAGATCTGACCATTGATCTTCACACTTTGCTTTGCCATGAGCTCCTTGATTGATAAAGAAAGAGAAATGGAGTAGAGGAGGATTAGGTAGGCATGCTTTTGAAAGGAAGTTCGCTACCGCAAACTGCGCCTCCTATTAGAAATGCTCTAAACCGACTTTCCTCTTCAACCAATGAGAAACCCGCTTAGCCTCTTTAGCAGACTCTTCCCTATGAGAAGAAATCCTAGAACTACAATCTTCTAAGTCAGTAGCAGGCAGAACCAACCTCTTACTTAGATAAGGGCATATCTACCTTGACCATTTCACCGCTCCTCACGATGTGCATAGCCCATAGAGCTTTTGAGTCGTGCTGCCTCTTGCCATCTCTTCTGTCTAATTCACATTCCCTTGCCTCCGCTATGGCACCCCTCTCGCTCTGTACCTACGGATCTTATTGGAACGTGTTAGAGCGCTAACATACTGACGCCCGCTGATATAGGGCAAGAAGCGAGATCCCTTTCCTTCTCTTGAGTGATATTTAACCGCGCCTTTATCAGACCTCTATGTCAAGAGTGCCAAGCGACCAGGGGAAGAGTAATGAATGGACCAAGACATGTAAGCTCAAGCGGCAGATAAGGGGCGGAGAGCTGAACGGAAGGGAAGGGTACCCAAGGTGAGACGTTAGTCGAATTGGCGGAGCTCTTTCCATAGTCGTCAGAGTCTCTTGGATATTTGAATGCCACACTTAATCTATATGATGATTGACTGGAATAAGATAAGAGAAGGAGACGGTCCCCAGAGGTCTACTTTATTGCGATCCGGGACACTGAATGAGGCCAGCCTTCTTTGAGTTCATTCTTATAAGGGAAGGGAATTAAATTCAACCGGCTCAAACTCTAAATAGATAGAAAGAGAGATAGAGGGATATCCGGGATCGGCTCAGCACCTATTATCTAATAAGGACCGCCCTCCAGTTCACGATGGCCCGAGGGGATGCAATGGATTGATGGAGCAGAGACCCTATCGAGGAAGCATTCAGTAGTCGCTCGTCTCACTCGCACCTGACGAGACTACCGGGAACCGCCGCCATAGCCGATTCCTTGCTCGCCACGAAGCATCAATTGATAGGCCTTTCCCTGCTCACACTCCATAGTAGGAATAAGGAGGGTGTCTACAGTCTCACTCCAGTCCCAGACAGAGCCGTACTCTGACTTGAAAGAGCATAGCTTCCTTATCGCTTCTGTCCCCCGCGTGTCGTTCTTTACTTGTTTTTGGGTCTTAGCACTTAACGGGCTGTTGTCGATTCATAATTCTAATTATAATAGAAAGTACCAGCGAGCGGGGCAGACAAAAGTGGGACAAGGCGGACATAGAATCGTCGTAGTGCAAGACTTTCTATCTCTGTTGTAGTGCAAGACTTTCTATCTCAACTTGAGGGACATCGTATGTATGTGCGAGGGACAAGCTCTCGGCGTGGTAGTGGTAGTGCATTTCCATCTCTCTACAAGAGGGACAAGCTCTCGGTTGGCCTGCCCAGATGCCGGACAAGAGGCTGAGCTAGCTATCTGTCAGTCGGTTATAAGGCTAATGTCAGTCGGTTATAGGCCCGTGGTGGGGGCCATGATGTCAATTAAAATACCGCTCAAAACAGAGTTCAAAGAAGGCAGAGATCATATCTTCATAAGTCAAGGATTCATAAGTCTTCATAAGAGAGTTAGAGTTCGGGGGGAAGTTCGGAAGCGGGCAGTCAGCTATCTCTGCCATGCCAGAAGCTATCGGAGCTAGGGCAGTCTCTCGCCAGGTAAGTAAGCTATCGTTGCTAGGGCAGTAAGCAATCGGGCAGTCAGCAATCGGTCGGCATGCATTGTCTGGGTGTGGGTACCGAGGCAGTTCTTTCATCTTTCTATATGAGTCTGATAGGTTGCTCTCTTCGGCTCTCATCTAGGTTTAGTTGAACTTGGAAGCCACATTGACGATTCAGGTGAAGTAGTTTTTGCTCTCCTGAACCGCTAGTCAGAAGGGCAGCCGCTCATGAATGCGAATGCGAAGGCACGAATCATTCAATAGCAATAGCAGCGAGTGCTCCGTCCGGCCCAGCTAAGCTAAGTAGATGAATGAGGGCAGGCTACGGTGAGCCAATAAAGAGGTTATCCGACATATTTTATTATAAAGTTCTTTTTCAAGCAAGAAATGTATGCGTTCGAAGTGCCAATTAGATGAGCTTCGGGGACCATTAGTCTGGCTCGGACCAAGGCACCTTACTGGCAGTGATCGATCTTTGCAATCCGCTTAAACTGCAAACACCCAATCAACCCAATCAATGAGAGAATGGAAAGGACAGGACTAGTGGAAGGGCTTCGTCAAGCTATGCGCGATCCAAAGCAATCCTACTGCTCCCCACTACGCGGTTCTAGTACTCCAACCAAGGGACGGTTGAGCAAACAAAGCGAAATCAAAAACCTGTTTAGTTAAGCGGCATACTCATCCGAATCAGAGAGCGAGGGACGAGTGCAACGACGAAAGACCAGAACTAGTAGACAAAGGGAGCAAGACCTGAACTGAACTCGAGTGAGATAGACGCGGAGCGTGAGCGGTCGGTCAGAGGGAGCTTTTGGTCAGTCAGACGAGGAAAACCAAATCCAATAACCGACATCCGAAATGCGTGGGAATTTAGATATATAAAATGGAGAGCTTGACTCAGCAAGAAAGACCATTGGGGGCGCTCGCTCCGGGATGCTTTTTAAAAGCTATGTGAACGAGGTCGATCGATTTCTTGACCAGAAAGAACTGAAGCACGGCCGCCTTACTTGACTCGTGTAATCATCGTGCTTACTATAAGACGGTCAAGCTCCTTTTGACTAGTGTCAGATTCCATGCGAAAGCTACCTTGAAAGAGATAAGGAGGTCGGTCTGCCTTTTGATAGGTCTTGGTCGGCTGGCTATAGTTTATAGAAGTCATTCATTCGTTAGCAGCCGCATACGCACATTCGTAATTCTAGGCGCTGAATGGATTCAAAACTCTATGAAATTATCCTACTTCTGGGGATCCCTAAGCTATAAGGGTAGAGGGGCGAAGAGCTGCCTAAACTAAAGTAATATTGGGAAGGGTACCCACTGGATAGGTGAGACGTTAGTCGAATT
>JBBMJZ010000082.1:2141557-2155875 GCA_037833815.1 Zingiber zerumbet | reverse complement strand
TTACAGTCGTAAATGGCTTTAGGCCATTTACTCTTACCTTATCAGTCGAGCTCTATCTGTCGATACCCTCTCGCATACCATAACGCTCGAGCCTATCGGGGATACCCTCTTCATCTTAATTTGCCTGTGAATATAGCCCCTCACCCGATCTGATTGTACAGGGTCACCCTATCCTCATTCAAACCTTGTACTTGGTTGGGTTGGACGTTCACGGCGGAAGGCTGCTTGATCTGTCCTAGGAGCTTGAGTTATAGTATCCAGCTACAACACTTAAGTATCTCGATTCCCACTTAATTTAATGTCGACCCAAGAAGCCCAACTAACGAGCCTGGTGGTCCACATGGACTCGGTGCATTCGTTCATCTATCAACAGACCCACTTCCCAAGCGAAAAAGAGACAACTTCAATCCAGTCACCCACCATGTCTTGGAGTCATGACTCCGAAACCATTCCCAGCATCTTTATCTTTGTCCTTTTAGGTCCGGAAATGAACTCCACTCAGCCATTACATTCCGTTCTGGCCAGGATCCTCAGAGAGCCGTCCAGTGTCATCAAGCGAAGCGCGTCGTTTCACTTGCCCCCTTTAAGTTTTATCGCTTGAAACGATAGGGGAGGAACTCGTACGACAGGTTTCGGAAGGGGCTACTGAGCTTCCAACGAGAACCTTTCTATCGGACAGGAATGTTGGAGGGGGCTGCTGATCTAGCTTCAATAAGAAACCGATACTAGACTGACTGTTCCATTTCGTGCTTTGCTGGAAGTGGTATAGAAGAATAAAATGAGTAGAAAAAGAAATGCTTTTACTCTAGTTGAGTCACCGATTCCCTACCTAACCATATGCCTTACGCTGGAACTAGAACAATCAAACTCCATTTCATTATCAAATAGGATAGACCAACGTGCTTTACTTTCTGACTAGAGCAGGAAAAACACTACTTACGCGAAGAAAGTCGACCATAGGGTAGATCTTGAGTAGTTTTGAATCCATTCACGCTGTAATCTGCTGAGGGTTAGATCTTTCTACGTTTTGAATCCATTCACGCTGTAATCTGCTTGGGTAGTAAACTGGCAGGCCTTCCGTACTTTAGAACAGGCTAATCCAATAATAAGCATCCCAACTATTGATTACTCTTGATCGGGCCCTGGCCTGTCTTACATCTGTCCAAACCAGGCTACTTTTCACTCGAACCGGGACTGGCACAACGAAAGAGGATTGAATCCGCCTCTATTCCGGCGTACTATCCTTTCCATCGGAAAGAGGCTTTGGCCATACATAGGAGCGAAGCGAGAAGGTAGAAGACAACAGGAGCACTTGCACCCCCTATCTAATCGTTTCAAGCATCGACCCTATGAGTTGGCTTGAAAGAGGTTTGAGAACAGGGATTGAAAAGATTCTCTTTTGGACTTATACACTCTTCTTCTCTTATTGATGAGGGGTGCGGGTTTCCCCTAACAATTCGAATTCCATGATTGAAAGATGATGTATGTATTTCCCCCTCTCCGTCCCATCCTCCCACTTCCTACTTTAATTTAAGTAGTACAATTCCCATTCCGAGAGATTAAGATAGTGATCAGGCTCCGCACCGAAAGATCGGATCAAAAGAACCGGACAAGACTTCATTCTATTGTTGGCAGGTGCCCAATCACACCAGCTCAACGCATTACGTTCAGGCCTCGTGAATGGCTAATCACTCTGATCCCTATGGTCGCCTGGTTCCATAATTCCAAGAGCAGCAAGGCCACCTTTCCCTTTCAGCAGCCGAAGTAGAGGGACACCATAAGTTAATGCTTTTGAGTACGCGAGATCATTAATTATCCTCGTTCAGCACTATTAACTAAAATAGCCATCCGAGTGAATGGAATTTGCCAAGAGCCGGGAATGTGCGAAAGAGAATAGAGAGAAAAGCACATCATGTGCGAGACTCCCGAGAGAGAGGACTGGTGCGATAGAAAACAAAAGAAAAGCACCGAAAGTGTGTAATAATGACGATAATGTGCTATCTTCTTTCCATATTATTGTGCTGTTGAGTGGTGCAAGTGAAATAAGAGTTCCAAAAGCACATCATGTGCGAGTATAATGAGGAACTCCGTTCGATAGGGTCAAGCAGTGCGATCTTGTGCGACAGAATCTTTCTAAAAGCACGGAAAGTGAGGTGCGAGCACGATAAAAGAAAAGCACAGAAGAGAATGTGCGAGTGAGTATAATGAGGAACTCCGTTCGCAAGTTCTAGTGCGAGTTATCAATTCATATATTCTTCGTCGCTACTATTGAGTATATTCGTATAATTCAGTGAAAGGGCGGAGAGAGAGAAAAAGACACAATTAGGGTAGTGGGATTCTATAATGAATATATTTGATAGTAGCACTTTTCTTTGCTTTTGGTGTGCACACAATAAAGAAAGTATATTTATCGAAGGCGATATCGGTGAATGGCATTGCCCCGTCGTTATAGTTCTCACTCGGCCCTCTCCTTAGTCAGTCGAGCCTATCTAAAGATACCCTCTCGCTGAACCGCTCCGTGGGCTCGGAAGTAATCTGCTGCCATTCTATTAGACTCTCTTTTTATCTCGTAAGGTCGTGCATAACGAGTGGTTAACTCCTCTCCGTAGCATCTCTCACACATGGAATTCAGTCCTGATTTTTCCATATGCCCTTTACGAATCAAGATCAATAATTGGAAGAGAAAGAGCAAAGCAGAACCTTCACTCTAGAGTAATGGGGCAGAGGAGCAGGGCTGCTGAAGAAGGGCCCTAGCTTCTATTTGAATGTTGATTGTCCGGTCGGGACTCTTGGACTTCCGCTCAACCTCACTCGGACGGTTATATAAGGCATATAGCTCACCTTTCCGAATCAAGATCAAGAGTTGGACGGAAAGCACTCATTTCTAATGGAGCGTAGCCTCATGTCTCTGTCTCCCCGGACTTGCATACCGTAGTCTCTTATCTGAATGGCATAGTTTACCGTAGTCGTGAATTGGCGCTTGCGGGACCTAAACCGAAGAGCCTATGGAAAGCTTCAAGCCCGTATCTGAACCTCTTCATAGTCTGCTGCAGCTTAATTGGTCTTTTCCCGGTAGAGTCTGCAATGACCTTGTCCCCCGGCATCTGAGCTAACTCATAAGGAATCCGGGCGGTCTGGGGGGATCGCGAGGGCGTTGGGGAAGGTCCTTCGCCTGGGCCTGACCGCTGAGTTCGGCTAAAGAGTAGAAATTGGACTCTCGCACCATCAGTGCTTTTTTTCTTCCTCGCTCGGACCTTGCGCAAAGAGCATTGCCTTGGTGTTGGGTTAAGACACAAGTACGCCCCCACGCTCAGAGAGTGACCCGACCTTCCTTCACTCAGACGCAAAAGGAGGATCATCGGCTTATTCTGGCATTCAAATCCAATGGCAAAAGCTAATGTATTCGGACTGGTGCGAAAGAGAAGGAAAGAAGCTGCGCTTTGAGCTCCAGGAATGTAGGGTGCTGAGCTAACTCGTTAGGGATCCGGGCAGTCTGGGGTTGTGGATGGCTCCGCTATCTTTTGAAGTGCATCCCGAGTCCTCCGCTGCTCTCTCTTCACGTCGCTATAATGACCGCTCGTCCCCCCTAATATTACTTTGATTACAGTAATTGCGTGAATGGCTTTGGGCATGAACTGGTAATGCCATTCGACTAAACCTAGAATCATCTTTGGGCAAGTCAACAGGGCAAGCTCCAACAGAGTCGGTAGGGGCGTCATTATCACATTCGCTCCTCGTCATTAAATTAATGTGTTTGCTCGCGTGTGGCCTCTCGGGAGAATCGATGACTGCATCTTTGAGGCATTTGCTAGTACTAGTACATCTGAGAATTCTTAATTGGCTGGTTGTAAATAGCCCCGGGACTATGGAACAAAGGATTATCCCGGACCTACACCGAGGTATTGACGGTGATTCTCAAATATCGCAGAACAGAATGTGATACGATGAGATAGAATGCAATAGAAACAAAGACACAGGGAACGATTTTTGGGACAGAGACTACAATGAGTTCGGCTTGCTACTCCTATTCCATACATCCTTTCATCTAGTGACCAGAGGTTAGTTTCGTATAGAAAGAAGGGACGGAAGTTTGTTGAGTTGAAACTATGGGACGGAGGTAAGGACCGGTGTAGAGTGACGGTAACGGTTGAGGTGGTTTAACCATTCGAACTACCTATTTATGCTTACCCACCATTTTGTATATACGAAAAAAGGAGACGAGCTAACAAGCGAACAAGATGTAGCGAGAGCTAGAGATAGACTGATTCTCTTATTCAATTTCGTGCTTCATTCTCTATAATGATCTTCTGAAAGATATAGTAGATCAACCGATAGGCTGAGGGCCGTTAAGGGTAGGCCTGTCTCAGTAGAGATAGTTCCAGACTGTCTAGGGCTCCCGCCCTGGCGAGGTTGAGTAGCCGAACCACTCAATCGGTCTTCTTTTTATAGTGTTATTACTCTTAGGATAGAGCTTCAGTGTCCGAGCCCGATCTCTTCCTCTTTTTTGTTTATATAATCTTCTTTCTTTCTTCCTTAGTTTAGAATTGAGATGATATAGGAAAGAGTTGACTGAAAGAGCTTTCTCTCGGACTGAGTTAGATAGGGCTTCCTCATTTTGAACCTTGGTTTAGTCTAATTCTACGCGAACTGCTAATGCGGCTGTGGCTGGTTGAGGTGCCGCTCTTCTGTTAGCCTCTCTATAGCCTTCTCTCTATGCCCCCTTTTCTTTAAGTTAAGCAGAAAGCCTCTGAAAAAGATCAGATAGGAACTAGTTCACCTCTAACAACTATCGAAAAAAGGCTTTCTTTTAAGGTGTAGGACTGAAATATCTACTTTCATTCAACTTTAGAGAAGTCTAGTACTTATGCGCTAGGGCGCTCATCCGTTACTTCAAGTGCTTTCCCTTGAGCTAACCCTCTTGCAGGAGCTCGGACAGTTCGTATAATACCGGATGATCATAATATCGTGTAAACTCGGCTCATAAATGTGCTTTTTATCAAAGTTATTCCAGGGGGACCGATGCCACTTTTTTAGGAGTAATAGAATCGGCAGGCACAACAGAAGGAATCAACATAGGGAGTTAGCTTAGCGTTCGAGGACAGCACTCACCTCCGCCACCGGATTTCGAAACCGAATCTTTCACCGACTCTCCAAAACACCACTAGTAAAGCTAGTTTCACAGACGGCATAATAGGGAGATTCAATTGCTTTAAAAAGCATATATATGATATGAGAATCAAATCAAACAATTTCATTGCCTCATGGACGATCGCTCGCTTCGTCTCCGTCGTCTGCGAATTTCTTGGTTTAATCGAAATAAGGAAGGGCTTCCGTTAGGATGCGGAGTGGAACCTCTTTGCGGAGCTCTTTTTCCTTCATAAAAAAGGAAAGAGATCCTCCGCTTCATCCGGTAAATTGAAAAACCTTCCTTCCAAACCTTTCCGAGCTCCCTTAGTGGCAATTCCATCTCAAATTCAATAAAAATCTAAGCCCTTCCTCTGCTCCGATTCTTTAGTATACCCATTTACCTACCTTGAAAGGGAGGAGCGAGTGATAATGACGCGCTGAAAGAACAGCATATGTCTCTTCCTCAGTGTCGGCTTACATACCTTTAACTGACCCCGACCGCCCTCATTTTATTTGTAAGCTTCAGAAAGCTATTTATGGTCTGAAACAAGCCCCACGTGCTTGGTTTATTTGCAACAAGGCTTCCCATTATCTTTCTTTGTTTGTTAGCTCTTCTGACATTCTCCTTCTTCTTATATACGTTGATGATATTATACAAAATCGGAGCAATGCCTCTACTCTTCATGCTTTTATTGCCACCATTTCCCAGACTTTTGCCATTTAATAGATTGGAGATATTCATTACTTCTTAGGTGTCGAAGCTCATCGGTCTTCCTCGACTCTTCTCTTAACTCAAACTAGGTACACTACTGATCTTCGTTTGAGGTTCAAGATGCTAGGGTGCAAATTAGTTTCCACTCCGATCTCGGCCTGATATTTTTTATGCAGTTAGCATTCTTGACCAATTCTTTCAGAACCTATGGTTGAGTGCTTTGTTTCGCTAGTTACGCGCGAGCTCTTTTCCTCCCACGATTTAAGGATTGGTTCAAAATAAAAAACAACTGCTTGCCCCAAAGAATGCAAATTTTTTAGGTACAACAGTACAGTACGCCCGACCCAAAATTCAAGCCGGAAAAGTCTCAATAGACGTACAGGCACATAGGCGCTCCGTAGCGATAATGAAAGAATGTTGTATCCAATGCCAATCTATTAGCGAGTGAGCTGCGAGTGGAGAAAACGAGCCATCCTCACCAACTAGCTAATCAGACGCAAGCCAAAAAAATGATTCCAAAATAAGAAGGAATATGCCGGATCAGCATCAGCACCAGATTTCACTGCGTCTTCTAAACCTGGTAGTGACTTTCAATCCCTTGCTCCACCTCTTTCAATGCTTTCATCCCCGAGTCATTCCCACTCGGATAGAGTGGGCCCCACAAAGAAGTGAGGAGTTTAATGCTTTAAGGAGAGTGGCTTGACCCCTGCGTAAGAGACTTTATTACCCACCTCTTTTCCTACGGCTTTTAGTAGAGGGATGCCCCCGGGGAGGGACACTAGTCCCCTCATCAAGACATAGAGAAATATAAGTCAGAGATGGATGCCGCTCTCAAGTGGAATCAGTTTCAGTTTCATTTGCTGGTATCATAGATAAAGAAGTAGTGGATCCTGTTAACGGAGTTCTATGTCTGGGTTTCGGTTTACCTTGGTTTCGGTGAAAGAGATAGAATAGAGATAGGGTGGGCAACTCCCTAGGCGGAGGTCAGTCGAGCCTATCGGGTCTACGTCAGCGGATTATTACCAGTATAGTTGCTAACATGGCTATTCAAAACTACGAAAGATCTTACCCTAATATTGACGGTCGATCCCCCAATAGTAGAACATGGTCTTTCCCAAAGCCTACAAAAGATTCACAAAAGGTCTACTCTCTCTCTCTTCCTAAATTACGGTAAAGCGAGCCAAGCAAATTCACCAGTATTACTAACATGGTGTACGGAGAAGATCTTTAAATATTGACGGACGGCCCTGCCCAAACCGAGCCATCGTCAGATGCCCTTACGTCTGCAATCAGCAACTTAATTATACGAGTTCATGGCTATTCAAAACGTAGAAAGATCTTACCCGTCTATTAATGGGAATTTCGATCCCCGATCCCCATCAGCATTTATGGCATGCGCCATTCACTCTACCATTGCATTCGGCCCTAACGAGCCATCTAAAGAAATCCCTGCCCTTACCAGTCGCCCCTTCCCAACTTAAAAGTTCAAAGAATTAAACTTTTGTTCAGCTCTTCGCCCCTGATTACTGACGGTCGATCCCTAGTCGTGCCTGTCTTTAAACGTCAACAATTTTGAGTCTAAAAGGAGTCGTCATAGCCTTTGGGGCAATTTACGACAAAATACTGCTGATGGGCCAGAGCAGTCGTTCATTCCAAGATCTATAGTAGTTTTGAATTGCACCTGGTGCTAAAGATCTATAGTCGTTTTTGAATTTGAATAGAAAATGAACGCATTACTACGTATTATTCACTCAGGCACCATTAACTCTAATCTTTCGGTCGGGACTGAATACACACTTGAACTCTAATCTTTCGGTCGGGACTGAATACACACTTGAATAAGAGCGGGTGCCCTAAGTACTCGTTCAAAGATATACCTATAAGTTATAAGTAGTAGTTAAAGGATATAATTATAATAAGCCATTCACGACGGCTGAAAGAAAGACCATTCTTATATTCAACTCAAACGACTGGCACAATACCTAGTTAGACGCCAGAAGTAGACATTGAAGTTCATTCCAGTAGGCACATAAGGATATTCCGCGACTGAACACTTTCCCAACCCGAACAAATACTCATGAATCTGAATGCCTCTTCTTCTCTGGTGCCTCCCGTTCTTCTCTCTTAAATCGTACTCTGGATTAATGTGACCTCTTTAATAGGTGCTAGCCCTATCTCCTTATCCAATTCGTTCATGCGGGCATTCACTCCTCTCAATAGTGGCTTTGCTGAACCCGTATAACTTTCTTTCGCCAAGTAGATCAATTTACATAGTGGCTTTGCTGAACCCGGTATATGGATGCCCGGACAGTTCAAGTGAGAGGGTATTACTTTAACGGCAGATCTTTCGCCCAATAATTCAGAAGAATTTTGTCCATTCACTATAATATAGTTGCTGCGAATGCTAATGACGCCTCGACCAATAACATAAGATAGACTCGACAAGAGCAAGTGATACGGAAAGTACTCCGTATTCGACTCATCCTGATTCTAACGCATTCGGCTCATCCTGATTCTAACCTTGGAAATAACATCCTGCGTACCAAGATGCTATACAAGGAACGTCAGTCTCTCTTTCTTTGCAGCCGAATTCCAATTCCACTTTGATCGATATGCGGGACAGCCCTCTTACCTCACCTTACTCTTGTGGGTTCCTTCCTTGGCCCTAGGCAGTTCCTAGGTAGTCTAGTTCTCTTCCCTACAAACTGAAATAAGGAATGGATCAAAGTCATTGTTAAGGATCAAAGTGCTTCACTCGGTGAGCTACACGCAGCCGGGAAAAGGAAGAAGTATGGCCGGCGGCCCAGGACAGCCTTCCTAAGGTCTACTTCCAGAGCAAGGTATGGAAGGAGGAGTCAATGTAAACATTCTAGACTTGGTGCCAGCTTGAGTTCATTACTAGTAGGATGTGCGTCGGAAAGCAAAACATATGCAACTGTGTGCGGGGCAAGATAAACTCTAAAGCCAAGATGTGCGGGTCTTCCTAACCTTTTGGGCTCTACTATATGTATGTCAATGTAATGTGTTTGCACTTTTCCCCAGGCTCTCCGTCTACTGCCCGTGCTTGACCTTCTTCCCGCACTCGTTAACACCGGAAGACACGAAAAGCTCTTTGGTGGGTCAAGATCAAAGTAGAGTTCTTCGGTCCATGCCCCCTATCCTTTAACAGTTCAGTTAAGGGGAAAGAAGAGACAAGCATTCAATGAACTTGAACATTCACAATGGAGTGAACGAACCTCCCACTACCGGGTACACGAGTGAAGGGACTCAGAAGCAGTTGTCACGAAGACAGAATCTTGACCATGAGCCGGGAATGAAAGGGCATCTGACGATGGCTCGACCAAAAGATCTTTCTACGTTTTGAATATGTTAGACCTGGCATTCATTACTAAATGCCTAGATAACACTGGTGCCGGATACATTGGTGCTAGCTTGCTAGGTGCCAGCTTGAGTTCATTACTAAATTCACGACTTGAAGTGAAGAAGTAAATAGCATATATGATAAACTACTCTAGATCTACTTTACTAGTCGTTCATGGTATTGAATTATAAACTACTACAGATCTATCTGCCCATGTTAGATACTACAATCTATCTGCCCATGTTAGACTCTTGCTGCGGTACGAGCGACTGGGGTCTTGGTATTCGATTTACCGGCATGCTTACCTGGCAGCCGCGTAGCGCTTCTCTCTCTACTTCTCTATCAGACAAGTATGGGACTCAAAGAAATCCAATCCGCCACTGACTTCCGGAAAGAAAGAGCAGTTCCGAGGTTCTTGTTCTGATTCTCCGGCGGTTGCGAATCTTTCATCTTGTCCAAGAGACAGTTGCAGCTCTTTTAGAATGGAAGGAGTTCGCCGGGTTGAGTGAAGCCTAGTTAGACTTAGCCGGTTCTGAGATGGAATTACTTGAGTGAGAATATGCCTAGTTAGGTTAATAAAGCCTAGTTAGACTTAGCCGGTTCTGAGATCTCAGGTACATTTCCATTATATGTTGAAGCAAGCAGGTGCCGCTTCTCGTTCGAGGCATAAACTATTTCACTATCATATCATTCATTCCTAAGATCGGATGAACCGGACGGGAGGGTACTGTAGCGAGTGCTCGACTAAGAAAGAGCATAGTTTGGGATAGAGCTCACCTAAGCTACCGAGGAAGGATCAAACCTATATCAATAAGAGTTGCTCGGCTCCATTGAAGTCAGAAGTGTTCGCTGGAGCGTCTAGCTTCAATAGTCGGCATATCATAACTCTATCCTTACTTGACTCTTAATAACTCACAGAATTTGTGGAGCAGATGTTGAGTGAGAAATATGAATTATTGTTGGCATCCTTTCCGGTTTTAGAGTAGATTCAGTTCTTGTTGGCTACGCATAAGCAATGACTTATTTAGTTTCTGGTTTTAGAGTAGATTCAGTTTTTGTTGGCATCCTTTCTGAGAGTGGATTCAGTTCTTGTTAGCATGAACAATCCTTATGAATAAGAGTGGGTCTCCCGAATCAGAGTTGGTCTCCGGCACTCTTAACATTTATGAGGGGGTGTCGGGACAAGAAGTGTATATAATAAGGCTGGTTCCCATTCACACCTATTATTCAGCTCCAGTTCATGGAAAGAAAGCTCTATCAGACAAGTATGAGGAAGAAAGAAAGCTCTATCAGACAAGTATGAGGAATGAGAGTGTCATTCACGTCGCCTCAGTTTGCCCTCGAATCTATCCAGTCTCTTGCTTCGGGTTTACTGCGTACCTGACTCAAATGAAAACCAAATTGTTTCACTTCTGCTCTACTTGCACTTTGAATATTCACTCCTGGTGCTAGCTTGGGCTGATCTTTCTACGTTTATAATATTCACGACTGCGACGTGCTCTTACGCGTACACAATAACTGTATCGTACTTCTTTCTTTTCACGCATACTTCTTTCTTTTCACAATAACTGTATCGTACTTCTTCTTCTACTTATATTATAAAGGTGTAATGATCCGGGCCCGGGAGCCCAGCCAAAGTGAATAAATCAAAAAAGTAATGAAGATTATGAGCGAGAGGCACCTAAGGCCCACAGAGCGGTAAGGTGAACATGGGAAAGAAGAATACAGTCTAGATATGGCTTCTTGAAGCGACCGGATCTTCTTCCGAATATCACTTTATAAAAGGATGTTGGACTCTTGCCTTTCCTCGTGTTTCACTAATATGGGGCTAATGTGAATGTACCTCGCTCGTTAAAGTAGAGCTTGGGTGCCCGGCACAATGAAGTTCATTGAGATTGATATAGCGCAGGCGTCCCTGACTAGCCTTTTTCCGATCTCCTTATTGAAGGTCGCTCTAGCTTTTCAACCAATTAAACTATAAGCGCTTCTCTCGTCGACCGGCCGATCTTATCTTGAGTTCCGTGTTGGAAGGGAGAGACTTTCTTCTAACCTTCCACACTCTATTTCTATAGAGTAGCGAGCCGATCACAAGGTAGTCCATGTCAATCGCAGTCTTCAGCGTATACGATGTTTATTCTCGAAAGCTATATCATTCTGTTTCACTTTTAACTAGGCTCCATAAAGAATCCGTTTTAGTCCATTATGACGGCATGTTGAAAGCCGAACTCAACCTAGTTGTAGTTGATCACTATGGCTTCTTTGCCAATCACGATAAGCGGGATTTTCTCTCCCAATATATAATAAGAACCAACCAGTGTTGTGACCCGCTTGCTCGCTAAAACTAAACCTTACCTATCCGTGGGCCTAGCGATCTCTTTCAAGAAGAAGATGGCTCGAGCGGTATAAGGCTCGACTTATTCCACCTTCTAACCTCTCTTAGCAACTTTACGAATATACTTATAGCAACTTTACGAATATACTTATAGCAAAGACCCTCACTCTTATACTTTGGATAACGTAGAGAGAGTTTTGTCGATGAAATTGAGTTGCGTTGAGGCCAATCTTGATGGAAGCCTCCTTAGATCTACCGCAATCGTTCATGGTATTTCTTTGGGAAAGACCCATCACTCACGTCGCGATGTGTGACTTAAAATTCGCTTTTATCAAATCAAATTTGGAACGGACGAGCGACAATTACAGCGACGTGTGACTTAAAATTCGCTTTTATCAAATCAAATTTGGAAGGGACGAGCGGCATTAAGAGCGACTCCGAGAGGCGTGCGGAATGAGAAATGTTATCCGACATCTTTTAAATGTGGCTATTCATATTGAATAAGAGATGAGTTCGTCTCCGTTCCTGTACGGGAGTGGAGTGGAGACCGGCCCTCATTTCCTATTTCTTGCTTTCCCGACCTGAATTTGAATTAAGATCTTTGTCCGGACCGCTTAGCCGAAGACTCTTTCTTTGACTATGTGGAGTAAGCTACGAAGAAAAGCTATCGCCCACCTTACCTTACTTCAACGAAGAAAAGAAAGAAGAAGTGGATTGCAGAAGAGTGGATTGCGAACAGGAGTTGATTCCCTTTGCGTACTATAAGAAAAGAAAGAAGAACTTTTAGAGAAAGAAAAGAAGAACACGCTCACTGAGAGAATCCAAATAAGTTGAAGTGGATTCCACAAGAGTGGATTGCGAAAAAAAGGGAGTTGATTCTTCTTCCGATTGCCTACTGATGTGATGAAGAGTGATTGCGCACCGGAACTCACTGAGAGAAGAAGCTGGTGCGGAGCGACTGATTCCTATGCTTTCAAGGCCTGAACTCTCATTGCTATGCTCTCATTGCTATTGCTTTCAAGGCCTGGGTTCTCATTGCTATTGCTTTCAAGGCCTGGGCTCTCTTCTTTACTTTTCTTCTTCGTCGGCATAGCTACTTTTAATTACAGCTGTCTCAGAATGTAGTAAGTTGGAGCGAGTAAAGGGCTATGAGCTCGCTTCCCTTGAATCGGCTACAGTAGTGGAGACGACAAGAAGAGCCAAACAGTCCCAGGCTCCGGTAGGGACAAGTTGTGGAGCAAGCAGTCCTAGGCAGAGGTAGGGACAAGTAGTGCAGAGGGAGCAAGCAGTCCTATCCTAGACAAGTAGTGCAGAGGGAGACCTCGCTCGTTCGAAGAGAAAGGGCGGAGAAGAAGGAGAGGCAGTGTCCCGGTGGCATAGGAATCCCTGCTCGCTAGGAAGTGCGGCGGAGTGCTCGCTAGGAAGTGCGGCGGAGAAGGAGCTCGAGTGTGAAGTGTGCTGTTCATATGAGCTCCCGAGAGAAGACCTCTCCCCACCCACTAAAGCTCACGTGGAAGCGGAGAGGGGTAAGAGATCAGAGCGGACGTGGGACGAATATCTCTCATTGACTGCCAGTCAGTCGACGAAGCACGGCAGTGATCGATCCCCGTACCCACACCCAGGCTGAGGACCTGCACGGCACGAGGGGTTTGGGGGCTTGGGCTATAATAGTCGTTCCAGAAAGACAATCAAAGGATCCGATCTACACTCCTACTCCTATCTAAGCAGAAGTCTGAGTTTCGCTCGCACGACAAGAGCACTAAACTCAGGGGGGGTCGACTTCTGAGTTCATTCCATAGCCAATCGAAACTTTTCCCCAGGAAGCAATCAGAAATACACTCTTATCCGGTCCGGGAAGCAATCATAGATAGACTCAGAAGTAGGGATGGGAATCGGGGGAGTTCTAGTCAATGGATTGATCGGCCGGGTAAGACATATAGAAGGCGGCCGGGGATCATAGATAAAAGACTCTTACGCCGCACGCCTATGACCTTGAACTGCTAGTGAAGGAGAGCAAAGGTGCGAAGCGAGAGCAAAGTTCCCCGGAAAGCAAGACCCGGAAAGCAAGAAGAGACAGGCGAGTCAGGAAGAAAGAGGGCGGAGATCAGACTCGAGAGGCCGGCCTTCTCCGGATAGGGCTAGGGGTGAACTTTGTATTCAGAGAAAAGCTACTAGTTCGGTTCAGTGATCCCTTCTTCTTTTAAGATTGGGATTTTGTGACCGAGGTTCGGCGGATCAGGCATTTATCTGATAAGGTCTTCTGATCCAGGTCTTGCTTACTTTCACCGGAAGCTTTACGATTGGGAGGCGTAGAGTTGGGATTGAACTTGCGCAGATGGGGAGGTCGATCGCTGGGATATTCCGTTGTGCTGTTGGTGGAGGCTTGAAAAGGTGAAACTTAGCTACGGGAGCGGCGTAGAGTTCTGACTGGCCTTCATGCCCAAGTGGATCGGTTGAGAGAGCATATGAAGATGGATGGTTCCTGGAATGCGAGTGAGGTAGCTTCTGGAAGGAGTTCACTCGGGGTGGGGCATCAGTCCTCTAGACAGTTGAATGGATTCGACCTATCATTGCTATTTAAAAAAGTACTAGTCGGGTTTCGAATGCGAGAGCCATGTACGTGAGAGAGAGCAGATCAACTCCCGACCTCACTTCAAGGACCCGGCTATTCCCGATCCGATGAGAGCAAAGGGGCGAAGAGCTGAGCCGAAAGGCGAAGGGTACCCTCGGATATGCTCGACTGTAAAGGAGAGGGACGAAAGGGCTGAGTATTGCGAAGGGAAGTA
>JBBMJZ010000082.1:2107276-2134627 GCA_037833815.1 Zingiber zerumbet | reverse complement strand
AGATTTTCAAAACAGAAATATTAATGGTTCTGCGCTCTAATTTTTTGGGGAAGAATAATTAAAACTGTATTTGATTTATGAAAAGTCGAGTTCTTCTCCCAGCTCTACGGTATGGAATGAGGTCTTTGAATCGGGAGGCTAGGAACAACACAACTTGGAGACTTTTCCACTGGCGCATATCAAAGAAAAGGAAGACCAGACAGAGCATTAGCCTGACAACTGACTAAAGGGCAACAAAGAGTTGTTTGATAAGCTTTCACTGAACTATCAGCCCTAGCTTCCCGCAACGGAAAAAAGACGGATTGATTCTCTAAGCGTTAAGCTTCCCTCATGAGCTCTCATTCTAATAAGATTATTATTCCCGTACTTCAAAGGGAGCCTAAACAAGTCTATAGGGCTTGATTGAGAGTGTACGTCATGTCATCTTTTCGAGTCTCGACATGCAAGGGCTAATCTCAAGAGCAATCCAGGGAAGTGAACGTAGGGGTTCGAACTCGACTAATACTTCTTTCAATTGCTTACCCACATCCTCGGGAAGATCAAAGTTCATTCCAGAATTCCAAGAGGAGGGAAGGAAGATCTTTCTACGTTTTGAATAGTTCATGGCCCAAAGAAAATGACATTCACGACTACGGTATGCAATACCATTCAGATATTCGACTAGCTCTAGGCACATGCCATGAACGACTAATGTATGCACCATCAGCAGTATTTTGTCGTAAATGGCCTTTGGGGAAAGACCATTCACTACTTGGCATTCAGATATTCGACTGTTGCTGAGCCCGAGTGAATGGAAAGAGAAAGAGGAGGGGGAGATCTTTCGTAGTTTTTCATATCCATTCACGACTGGAGCTGAGTTCTAGGCGCAAGTCCATGAACGTTCTAGGAGTGAACTCTCTAGCTCAGTAGTAGGCTGCTCAAGTCCGGGCACGGGACAAATTCTAACATCCCATTAAGCTGCAGTTCATTCCTATAGTGAAGAGATTAGAGTTAGCTTTCTTTTATAGTCTTTCCTGGTCTTTATCCGTGAGGGTTCTTTTTCATTCCTTCTGCTCATTGTTTAAGCATTAGAAAGAGACTTGTAGACTCGACCGACGGGTGAAAGGAGACCTACGGAAGAGGAACGACTTATAACTCACCTAATCTATATAATGAACATCTCAGTCTCTTTCCCTTCTTTTAGTGTATACGGCTCCCCAGGCACCACTAACTACAGGAAAGGATATGAAGCGACTTCACACTCACCCAACGGGAGAGGATTAAAGGAACAAGATTTTGGAGGGACTAATTACTTTCTATAATCTTTATGTGCCCTTGCTTCTCCTTCTAGGGACGAACACTTTAGTTCAAATTCTGAAGAGTGGTTCCAAGAGAAAGAGTTATAGTTCAAACTCAAAGGAAGCCATTCATATATTAGCGTCAGATAAGAGTGGCGACCGGGGTGCTTATAACACGAACACTAAAAGGAAGCTATGCCTAAAAGAGAAAAGACCCAAGGAGAGCGCAATTCAGATATGAAGCTGCTGCTCCTGTTCTTGTTCATGGTTCTGGTGCCCGTGAAACAACAAGTCAGAGTTCTTGTCCTGAAGTGAATGGAAAGAGTGTCATTATTTGTTAGCTATAGGGATGATTTATTTAACCCTTCTGTAGCAGCAGGCGTAGCTCTGTACGCGTAAGGGCAAGGAAAGGAATTGAAAGGACTGGAACGAAAGAAGCTACAACAGCAGCCCATCCAAGAAAGCTCTATCAGACTCATACGGGACAGGTACAGAATGAAAGCAAACATATGCATTCAATTCGTTCGAGTTCAAACGTTTATGCCATGTCAGTTCGGGAAAGGCACGGCCCGTCGTTACCTCGGCCCTTGAATATGCAGGGCGTAGCTCCAGTTGATTAATAGAGTCTTGAATCGGGAGGCACTGATGACTTGAATTGTGAGTGTTTTCCCCGGGGTTCTGCTGCCCTTCCGACTGCTGTTTGAGTGAATGGTTTCAAATACGCAATAGCTGGCTCAGCTGCGGGGAGAGAGACAACTTCTGAAGTTCCTTATTGTACTCGAGCGATAGCTACAGGGTATCCGTAAGGGCAAATAAGTACGAAATCAAGTTAGGGCATCTTTAGATGGCTCGGTTTTAAAGTCAAGTAAGGGCAGGGCCGTCAATACCATCAATATTTCAAGATCTTCGTAGTACACCATTTACGACCTGTTGCTGTAGATCTTTCGTAGTTTTTCATATTCACGACGGAGGGCCGACTACAAGGGCTTCTTTAGATGGCTCGCTTTACCGTAATTTAGGGTATCCCCTGATAGAGCTCGACTGATAAGGTAAGAGTAAATGGCCTAAAGCCATTTACGACTGTTGCTGTGGGTATCCTAAGATAGAGCTCGAGCGAATATATTATGCGAGAGGGTATCGTAAGATAGAGCTCGACTGCTAAGGTAAGAGTAAATGGCCTAAAGCCATTTACGACTGTAAAGTTATATTAGGGGGGCGACTACAAGGGAATAGAGCCAGCAACCGTAAGGGAAGCTTGTAGACTCGGATAGAAAGAAAGGCTTTTTCACAACGGAGAAAAGAACTGTATGCAGAACTTGGTACAAGCTAATATCTATGTGAATCTGATCAACAAAGAAAAAGCTAACAAAGATCTTTCTAGTGAGTGAACCTTAGGTAAGGTGCACGAACGGCTAGCTCTTTACAGTGGGAGGGAAGGAACGAAAGATTGATTGATCTGCTGCTCGATCGGAGATAGTTGGGAAGCGCTGGTAACCGAACTCTTTCGCGAAAGGGATTCAGCCGCCGAGTCTGTGTCTGTTATGAGAGCAGTGGCTAATAGAACTGATGCGCCTCAGAAAGCAGCGTCCTTCTCAATCAATGCCCGGGCATCCCATACATAACCACCGAACAACCATTCCCTGTACTGAGTTCTCTCAGGTGCCAACTCCTTTTTTCCGTAATAATCTAAAAAGGTTCATGACCATCGATCGGTCGGAAGGTTAAGAGTGAGATATATTATTTATGTTCAAAGTCAGGCGCTTCCTTGTATCCCGCTTGGCAGTACATAAGGGGAAAGACGAGAATAGACCTCAAAGGCTCTTTTGGTTTTTTTCTTTGGCTATGGTTGCCTTGACCAGAGGGTTCCAAACCTGTTGCTTTCGGGCCAGGCGTCTTTCTAACCCGCTCACCTGTACCGCCTCCTCACCCAGCTCTATGAATAAGCCTCTCGTTTAGTGAAAGGAGAGCTCTATGACTGGCAAGAATTAGCGGATCACAGAAGATCTCTTCCCATGACCCCTGCGGAGAAAACCTTTCTTTGAGCTATGCGCAGGATCAATCCGCTTTCAAAGTCGAGGCAAAAGTGGGTTGGTTCCAACAAAACCACAAAAGGATGTCACAAGAGCAGCTGCGGCTAGGAATTAGAAGGGTCGGGTAGTCTCAGTAGTGGAGAATACTCCCATGATATGTGGTTCCGTCAGGCGGGACTCCCACATTAGCGAAGAGAGCTCTCACAGGCCTTGGAGGACCGAGAACCCATACGCAGAGGAAGATCTATGACTTGCCCTGGTTCTCTTTGAGAAATCCTTTGAAAGAAGATGGGCTTAGTTAGTGCAAAGAGAGCTATTTTTAACCATGAATCTAGGCATCTTTCCAGTTAAAAGAATAGATTTTCCAATCTTGCTGCAGTCGCAGTGTACCTAGTGTCAGTCCCGCTTTAAGCTGCAGTAAGAGTGCAGAGGGGCTTTAGTTCATTAGTCCTAATCTAATGTATTTCGAATGCTAAGGTGGCTCGTACGTAGAGGGTACGAAGCTCTGATGAGGTTCCTCCATGGCATGGATAAGACGAGAGGGTCCCGAGGTTAGCGTTCAAAACTATCTAAAGAAAGGACTCAAATTCCTTGCTTTACTAGCGAGCTAACGTTATTACTATATAGGAATGTGGTAGGCGCTTTCAGGCAGGGGTAGGGGTGCGTGCTAAGTGCTTATATGTCGTTGGATATTCGGTTTGGTATAGGTAATTGGTTCTCTTAATGGGTTTTATCCATAGTGTTTCATATAGTGATGGTTATAGATGACAAGCAAGACAGTTTTCAAGCATCCGGGTAAGATATTCAGTTATCAAAGAGTTTGAGTCTCCCTAGGGAGAGTTCATTCCTTCCTTATATACAACTTCCTTAAAGGAAGGGTAAGCCCCTACAAGCAAGCAAGCATATCTTTTTTTCCACTTTATAGCGGTTGGATTACTTGAGTGTAAAAAGGTTTATCCCTGGGATTATAGACTAGACCTATACTAGTGGGCAAGCAGGCTCAGGCTCTAGGGCCACAGATCATTAGGTTCAGTCCCTGGTGATCGAACCATTACTCTAAGGTGACTCTGTCCCTCTTTCTTACGATACAGTTCATTCCGTCCCTTGACACCATTATCAAGTTGGAGTCTTTACCAAGTTAAGCTGCTTCTCTTCTCGGGTTCGGGGGTCTCTGCTGTATAGGAGTCATTTGTGCTCTCTTGGATCCAGAAAACGTAAGTCACTTTATGGCTCCTTCGGGGGAAAATTGTGAAAAAGAAGGCACATCTTCTACCGTTTGGGAATTGTATGCAATATCTAAACTTATCTGAGGATAAAGAAGGAGATTCCGCCCCCGAACCATCCACCGACCGAACCCCGGGGCACCTGCCGCATGGAGGGGGGGCTCCTAGTCAACCCGCCGAGGTCAGGGAACCGGAAGCACCAACTGTACATGACTTACGAAGTCAAATAAAATCCGTTGTACGGGGTCGTCAAAAGCGAAAGACATCAATGGAACAAATACAATAGCAGAGTCCTAGCAAGGTCAAAATGATGAGAATCGAAAAGAGAAAATTTTGGAACGATGAGATGATAACGTGCGATGATTCATGGTTTTTTTATAGGATCGCAATTTCCTGCAAAGTCCTTGCCAGTAGTGATATCCGTCTTCGGCTACCTCTCCCACTCGCAGACATAAGAAACTATTGCCAAGGGAGACCGGGGACCGCTATGCCCCATCACCTACAAAAGGATCAGTTACCGGAGTGCTTAGCTTCTCGGGGCCCTCTGCGTCAGAGCAACCCCGCCGGGGCGATCCAGTAACCCGGTGAATTTGTTGAACGAAATACCTTACTCAAATCTTTCTCGTTGAAAGATTGGGCTCGCAATAAAGCTAGGTCCTGATCGAGAACCATAATCTTTCCTAGGAACAGCTTCTACGACGATAGATAGGGTCCTGTCATCATGGGGAGTGGATGGGGTTGGATGAAGCAATATCCGGGATCCGCGGGCATCAATACATCGATTCTACCACTTTGGTGCTTCTATCGCCATTTTATGACCATCGACGATGGTTTTGTTTTGGTTGTTTTGTTTTGATCGGGGTCGTTTATCGAGCATTACAGTGATCTCTGGCGGCCATATAATGGCCTCATGGGAGAATATAGAACCCCTTCATGCTATGAAGTAAAAGCGGAGAGAACCCTTAATCTGATGGCTTGCACGCCTGTGCTTTTTCCCCTCGTCATGCTGATAGTCGATGAGGCTCTTGAAAAAGTTCCCGGCTCACGTATGCCCTATAAGCAAAACGCCTGCCATGTCTACCCCGCCGCAGGTCTCTTTTATGCTCTTGTTCCTCAAAGCATATCATTTCCATTCCACTCAATTCCTCTACCCTATCCTTTCAGTCGAGTTACTACGTTCCTTGTAATGGTTTTCCTGGACTTCCCTTCCTAATAAGAGTTTCTATGTTACCGTGAGTCCGTATCTATTTAGTAGAAAGTCAGCCTATCCTGTACTGTAGTAGTCTCTCTTAGGTCGATATCCAGTAGCTCCAGTAGCAGCAGAGGGAGAAGTTGACCCGGAGCAATTGAATCTTTTGGTTAAACAGTGGATCCAGCTTATGACTATTATATATATACGATGCTCAGATAATTCAGGTTCAGATCCAGAGAGAGACTGGTTCCGATATCAGAGCATTCAAGGGGAAGTGGCAGGTGGTTCGAATCCACCGAGGGCTATGGCATAAGTTCGAGGAAAGGTGGAGAAAGGTTTGCCAATGACTGAGGAAGGTCGTCCGCTATGTCTTACCGATTCTCCGAAGACCATACCTTAGTGCCAAAATGCGTCTTGAGTTTTTCTGTTCGAATCTCGATTCGATTAGGTTGGTCAGTGTCTTTGTTAGGTCAAGGGGCGGAGAGCTGAACGTAAGGGAAGGGGCGGTTCGCCTGAACTGGAACCATGGACAAGCAGATTCGTTTTTTAAGGGCAGCCATGCCTGGTGGAATATGAAAACCTATCTGCCATCTATTTAAACTTGTTCTAGGGTAGGGCATAATTTCTCACTGATCAGGTTTACTTAACCAAAGCGCCTATGATTTTTATACACGGAATCAAGACTCTCACTTCCATTATTCAGATTAGGCAATGACATGACCCTTGCTTAAGGAAGGCCCATTTATATCAAGGAAAATCAAAAAAAGAAAAAGAAGCGTCTAACTTGAGAAACACGTTTACTTTTCACTAGTTCTGCTCTTCGGTCTACGAAAACAGAAAGCAGAAAGCCAATCCATCTGGAAATAGAGTTTCGGATTCTCTCCTCGGACCGTGTAAGTACTCTTTTGGCAGGGCCTTTCGGTCTCTTTCAAGTAAAGCTTAGGAATATAGGTATGGACTTCGATATCAATCTAATTTGATCGAAACATAAGAGGCAATGACGCTTTGTTTTGATAGAATAGTAAGCCTTTAGTCAGTTATGGCTGCTCACCATAAATTAAATTAGGTGTAAAACGCTGGCCCTTTCTCTTTTCTTTACTCTTCTTAGTAGAATTCATTGACAAGACCAGTTTCCACCCCAGCTGGCAAAAGAATAAAAAGAATATGAAAGGCCAAAACACACATATGAAAGTCGAAAATTGGCTCCAGGCTAGGAGAACATATTGGCTTCATCGGCTTGAATTCTTTAATTGCCGAGGAGGAATCGTCTATCATAAAGACTCTTTCTTAAAGGAAAGAGGGGCAAGACTGGGAACACCCGCTAGAGCTCAAAATAGGCGCTTTGTTAGGAGTTTGTTTACTGGGACAAGATAGTACCCGTTCCGTTGTCTCCGAGTCAGGAAAATGACATTCCAACCCCGAATCATCTGTTGATCCATTGGAGTTTGGGGTTTCATACTGTGAGGAGTTTCCCGGGAGTTGATCCGTCCATCGGAGTTGAAGACTAAGCAAATACATCAACTTAGCTAGGAGCTTCAAGAGAATAGTCAGAATTAAGAGAATAGGGAGATGTCACCACGGCCTTTCATTCCTTTCTTTTAGGACTTTCCTTGTTTGTCCAATTCTAATATTTGAGAAGGCAATCCGCCAAATGGTATTTTTTATAATTTAGGAGAGGCCAATTTGCCAACATTGACATTAGAAGGAAAGGGTTCTTGATCGCCTCGAGAATAAGCCCGTTACCCCGGGGTTAGCTTAGCACTCAATAAGGGTTTTTTAATCTTTTCATAAAATAAAGAAAAAAAACACTGCGAGAAAAAAGCCGAAGAAATTGTCTTTCTTTTTAGGGTTTGTTTGACCTATTCGAGATAGTAGCGGAAGCGGTGTCTCTCTCATTCAAATGTTTGGCGGTTGAGGTTCGACATGCATTGGGTCTTCGTTTCCAACATTGGCGTTTTCAGCAAGTGAGGGCTGAGACCCATTTGAATTTTAGCTTAAAAACAAACCGAAGGAGCTTTAAACGGTCAAAAGAACGAGTGAGCGAAAGCGAACGAAAACAAGAGGTCTAAGGTGAGTTACCAAGTCTTGAATAGATAAAAATCAGAATAATAAGAGAAAGATTATTGACTTATACTCTCTCTAGAATCCTTAGTAATGACTAGATAGCTATTACTAATCTATACATGACTATATACTAGAAGAAGATTAGGTGCCGGGTCTCCACGAATCCTATAGGCAGCCCCTTCCCAATATTACTTTAGTTTAGGCAGCTCTTCGCCCCTTTCCTAAGATTGTTAAATATCAAGACATTAACAAAGTTCCCTACGCTAACCCCACCCGCTTAAAGCTATAGAATTTCTGGTACTATAGCTCGTTGAGAAAATGCTTTCTTTTAAGCGAAATGAGACTTTCTAAATCTAGCGCCTTTCTCAATTGGTCCTCGGTAAAGTGGTCAATTGGCTTCCTTCGTTGAATCGCTTCTTGAAATAGAGATTCTGTTTAGCTCAGAGGGCTGTGAATAATCGATATGTCGCCCCTCCCAATCGCCCTTGTTCTTGAAGCTCTCGCTTTCCCTTGTATTTACAGATCAGGTTCAAAAGATTGAATGATTGCTGCTGGTAGCCGGTCTGCCGGTCGATAAGCAGCAGCCACATCCACCCTTCGCAATTTCCTAGTTTGATCATCCTTGAGAAAGATAAGCAAGGTGTCCATCCGGGGATTCATTCCTATCCGAGAACCGCTTCACCGACAACATGTGGCAAAAACATTGGCGGTTAGTTACTGCCATCCCTTCTGGGCGACTCGCTTAGCATGGTGAGTGAATCAGACCGCAGTGACACAGTCGTCCAAAGCTTTTGAACCCGTAAAAAAGATGGAATTTGCCGGAAGCCAATCTTCATAAAGACGCCGGCCAGCCTAGCTCATTCTTGAATGAAGAAAAGTGCAGATCCAATCTTCAAACCAAAAGCGAGATCCTGCCACCACACCCGAAGGTGCACGCAAAGCAAATCTTTCTCTTTGAAGCAGCGAGGCATCGCCAAATGAGACCCGATTCTCTTCTGTGAATTGAATGTCTTCCCCCTTCCCAATATTACTTTAGTTTAGGCAGCTCTTCGCCCCTTCGGGAATCAAACTCCATTTCTTCTCTAGACTGAGCCTTGAGAGTTCTCGCAACCGAATATGAATGGTCCGCTCGAATAAAGACCTCAATTAATTTCCCTAGGCTCCTTCCGAGTGGGGCTTCCTAGATCCAATGAATTAGCCCCGAATGGAGGGCAAGAGGGCTTTCCCACTTTACTAGATGCAATTTGCCTATTGTAAAGTGACTTGATGTGGATTTTTTAGTTTATACAAGACCTAGATCACATTAACTTCTTTCGCACTGAAACTTGATAAAAGACCTAGATGCTCTTTACCAAGGACCGAATGTGGTCAACGACTGGCAGTCTAAAAAGACTGGGTTAACACTTTCGACTATACCTAAAGATCCCTGGGGAAGTCACTTGATGCCCCTCATACGTGCAGTTTAGAAAAGACCTATAGGCAATGAATTTACCAGTTGGCAGGCTCAAAACTATTATACGGAGTTGACATCCCCTTCTTTCAAAGTCAAGAGTGTCTGACCCAAGGGCAGCTCAAATGAGAGTGCGTCTGATGTTAAATCCACTTAGATAGCAGTTGTATCCAATTTGCGCTTCAATTTGATATTAAATTGAGCATTTGGCATAGAATGCAAGGAAATCAAATTGCTCGACTGACTAAGGGCCGACTAGTTGGGTAGATCTTTCGTAGTTTTGAATAGCCATTCACGACTATGCTGATGAGGAGGATCGACCATAAATATTGGGGAGAGAGAGGAGCGAATTCAATTCAAGTTCGCGCGATTAAAGAAAGTAAGGTCGAGTGGATGGCGCAATGCCATCTTAGTAAGACTATTGGAAGAGAGAGCAGGGGGTAAGAGAGCTAAGTGACTGAGGGCGCTCATCTTTATTATGAGTTGCTTTATTATGAGTTGGCTATGGTAAAGAGTTAGGCCCGCTCATAGCGACTACGAGGGAGGGGCTCCGCAAGTCGAAAAAGCTTCAAATAAAAGTGCGGCTCAAGTTAGAGTGCAACGACAGAGGTCCGAGACAGAATGGGAGTCCGCTCTCAGCCCTCTCATGGGCTCAGGCCAGACCAGATCATAGAGTATAAGGCCGGGGTGGTGCTCCAGTGAGCGGGTGCAGATCAAGGGAGGACGACTCCGTTTTTAACCGCTTTATAGGGGAGGACCCGGACGAGGGGCGTCTGAAGGAAGACGAGCCCACGACACCTTCCTCGATCGAGCTTCCCATTATACTATCAATCATATATATAGTAGTTGCGTAGTTGCGCTCCACTGCTGCCGCTTCTCCCTTGCTTTATTCGTATGCATGAGTAGAAAGAATTGATGGCTTCCAATTTGGCTCTCTTGGCCATCCGTCCCGCCCTCTACCGAGCGTTTTTATAAAATCATTATACCCTTCAAATGATTCTTCTCCCTAGGACATTCAAATGATCTGCTCGGAAACTTAAATCACCCCCAAGAGTGAGATAAGCGCTTCCCCGGTTAAGTTCAGTACTCATAACTTTATCTGCACTTATTCTTTTTCTTCTGACATCCTTCTTTCCCCTCGGCAGCTAACTTTAAACATTCCGAATTCTCTGCCCCGCCGAATTCTCTGCCCCGAATGAATCTATTCACGACTGGAGCTACTTAAGCTGCAACTTCTACTGCCTCTCCGACGAAATTAGATGGCGAAACTCAGTTCTACTCCTTCCTATCTTAAAACGAGCTATAAATAGAGTGCCCTCCCCCGCTCCTTGGGGATCTCACGCATCATTATATTAGCTCCTATCTTTTATATATGTATATGCGAGCCCAGCAACTCTCTTTTGAGTATTTGAATAGCTTTGGTATAAAAACCACTTTCGATCCACTTAGATCCTTTCATTCTAGTTAGATTGAGCTTCTCTCGCGTATCCGCTCGAGCTCTTTCATAACCTAGGACTGAGTTGAGAGCTCCTTCAGTTTATACCTTCTACCAGAGCCAGTGTCCCCATCGGCTTATGGTAGAACCCTGTCTATAATAGGCCCTAGGAAGCGCACTCTTGGGTCTTTATCGCGCGTCAAAGACAAGACTGAGAACCGCGTCTCACTCACTCGCCCCTCTATCTCCCTGTGGGGAGCGGTGTAGTCGCGCTCGCTTACGAGCTCTTTAAGACTCTACCCCTCACTATGGTGGATCCCTCTCGCATACGCTCGAGACTGAGTTCTCACTCGTACCTCTCTGATTTTTTTTCGAGTGCGTCATTGCTCCATATGTTCTGTATAAATGTGTACTCCCCCCGTCGAGCTCTTTAATTTACATACCCTGTAGGTGGAGCTCTTATGGACCTTGTGGGTAGAGCCTATCTAGTCTTCCCTTAGTAAGAAGAGCAATTTGTACGCACTTATGGGAATTTCGATCCCTCCGTCGCAGCGCTCGTACCTAAGTTGACACAAAGTTCTTTCCAAACACAAAGTGCGAACCCAAGAAAGAAAGTTTCCAGTCTAACTCCTACCTCCTCAGTTTGAGATAAGAACAATAAGCTTTCCCTGGCATTAACTCAGCGTATAGAATTCGATCCTAATTTAAAATCAAGTTAGAAAAAGGGGCATAAGCCCGTCGTTGACACTCGGTCCTAGGGGCTAGGTCCTTTCTAAAGTTCAGATCTAATCCCGCCTAAACAGACTGGTAACTTAATTGAATCTAGGTCTTTTATCATAAAGTGAGCCTCAAGTCACTTTTGCCTGGGTTGCATCGAGGAAGGTAACGGAAAGTACTAAAGCGGCCTGGTAAAGACTTTAATAAAGGTCTTGTCTCAAGTCAGAAAGCATTGAGCCGTACCAATTCAATCCATGAACTGGAGCGAATAAGAATGAGGCCTCAACTGACTAAGGAGAGGAGCGAAGACTCTTTGAGTTTGGTCCAAGTGAGAATTGGGGTATTAAAGAATGATAGGAGGAGAGGAGAGAGCAGTGTAGCGGTCAATCCCATTTCTTTGTTCATGTTATGAAATAGAGTTGGATGCGGCATAGGACGATTCTTATCAATTAAATAAGGGAGCCACACCAGTCAAGTCTAATGCGTTTACTCTGAGTCTGTCCTTATGGTCTCGAGCGTCTTAAATCCAAAAAATAGTGCACGCGGATCAAATACGAATTCTGGCTAGATCATAACTTTAATGAAAGAACCCATTACAGACCACTCATCTTAATCTATTCTTTATATAATGTAATGCAGAGCTTGAAATGGCATAATTGAAAGATCCGAGTCTTCCTAGTGGTTTTATGGGTTTAGAAAGCATTTGCCCCAAATTCATTGCATCGAGGAAGGCACGATTGAGTGAGACGTGCTAGAGCGAGAGCGAAGAATTGAGTCTTATATAAGATAAGAATAGTTTAGGAAGGCACGCGGTTGCGAGAACGCTCAAGGCTCAGTCTAGAGTTCATGGTTTAATTAATAAGTGGAATCGGCCTGTAAAATTCTTTCGTATCAAAGAACGATACTTATATAAGTGTAGTCGTCAATTGGTACTCATAAATTAAGATATAATAAAGACATTTGCTGAGTGGAAGAGTGAATTTCTTTTATACTCACTCGAAATCAGAGAGGGATGAGAATGAGAAGTTGCGCGTCATTATCATTCGCTCCTCTCATTATTCATTCTTCGCGCCTCTCCAACTCAGTCGAGCTTTTGAGTCTTTACGTCATTATAAAAAGCTCCTTAAGTCAATGGATTCATTCGGGTAACCGGAAGATTGAGCTAATTCGAATCGGTCATTTAGTCGCATATTAGAAAGTATATGAGAAAGAAAGTATATGAGAAAGATCCGGTGGTAGCTCCTTAGAAAGTCCGGAAAGAGAGTACATTCACGACTGAGAGACGACGTCAAGGTCAGAGTAGGAAAGACTCAATGGACAGACTCAATGGCTCCCGCCACGTCGCTATTGCTCCTTTCTCTTGCTGGGCAAGCTCTTTCGTGGTTTCGTATACAGCTCCATCTTATTCTAGTCTAGAATTCAATCTTGATTATCAATAGTCGTAGATTAATTAGTTCAATTGAGACTCCATCATGAGGATCTTCCACTGAGTTACATAGCTCGAAAATCAAACTGGGGGAGTGCATGAACATACTTCAATTTAGCACTAGAAAGAGGAGAGGAGCGAATTAAATGACGCACGAGAGCCTATGCGAGAGCGATTCTTATTATATCATTATCATGAGTTAAGTTAATTGATTTATTCGGCTCATTCTTATATCATGAGTACAGTTAAAACTTTCATTCTATCGGAAGCGAAGAAGGAATTACATGTTCGCTTCCCTCTCCTTTGAGTAGAGCACTGAACGTGCCTCAGTGGTTCATTGCTACTCGTAGAAGGATCTAGCCCCCTTGGTGGATCTCTTTCATACTCTCTCTCTAAAGAAATGAGATGTGAGCTCTCTTATATACTATATCCATTCTACTTCTCCCTCTTGCTCTCTCACGTCAACTACTCTCTGTCTGGGTCTTGTCGAAAGTTCAGTGGTCAAGCCCTCTGCATCAAGTGACTTCCCCAGGGATATCGAGCTCTATCTCTTTTAGAACAGTGAAGTAGGAAGTCGAGCTCTTTCATACTATCTCGCTGCTCTCGCGTGTCATTATTTGAGCCCAATCGTCAATGGTACACCAATGAGTCTTCACCTAGGAACTAATGTAATTCAAAATCTGCTTCCCAAGAAGGAACTATGATCCATGATCATAGTTACCTGATCAACAAAGAGGGGTGCGCCCGGGGATGACGATCTAATCTATCTCAGTCAGATGCAAGCTAGCGATCCCATAGCTCGGACGGACCACGAATGGATGGGTAAAATAACTCACGCCTTCTTTCAACTTGATGATCGAGTCAATGGCTCATAAACCACGTCGTCATCGAGATCTTTGTAGCTTGATGAAGGGCTCTGTGGAATCACCATTTTCAGAGAGGGAAGAAGAAGGCAGGCGAGGATCCCTTATCAGATAGGAAAGGTGAATCAATTTTGGGACGAGGAGCAAGTGCACTTCAAATAGAAAGCGCTCGAGCGACAGTGGTAGAGGCCCAAAGAAGCCATGAACGAATCTTAAGATTGATATTAAAGGTGTATAATATGACTATAATAAATTCGAATGAGCCCTTCTCACCCATTTAGATTTGAACTCTTCAGATAACTGGTATAAATATTAAAAGACTCATCTCTTTTTTGACTACTTTATATAATGAATAGATTCAGATTCACTCACGTCCTTTGAACTCGTGCCTTCCCTTATAGTATGTAGTGCAATAATTCTTGCTGGAGCCTAAGGAAAAATAGGGAATTGAATCTATCTATACACTAGTATATGATGCTCTTACTTGCGTCGAACACTTTGATTTGCTCACTCTTAATACCCTCAAACTACGATTATAGAAGGTAGAATAATCTATGAATTGACTCAGTAGTCATGAATTAAAAACGTAGACAGATCCGCTCGGAACAAATGTCATTAAGAAAGTGCTTCCAAACTTGAAGTGATGTGACCAAGAAACTATCCCCGCTTAAGTGGAAGTACTCAGAGCTGGAGGTGCACTTATTATGATTACCGTTACATCAATCTGTCCCAAGTCTCGCGCAAAAAAGACTGAATATTCGCTTATAAGCAAATTCAAGTCTTACGTGAATCGCATTCAAATCAAAAAAAACACTACGAAAGAGCTCCCAACTAGATCTTTCGGCCCACTCCCCTGAACAATAAAGACGAAGACGAATCTGTTCTCACTCGCAGCAACTATCAAAAAAACTCATATTAGTTCATGGTGATCAGTATCCCATATGAGATTCCTTTTCTCCTGATTTTTATTTACATTTTATATCTTTTTTTCTTTGCGAAGTGTGAAGTGAGATTCTTTTTATGTAGATTTTAGCTCTTAAGACTCTTAATAATATATTATATTCGTAAGGAATAGATTCATCTTCAATTTGAGCTCCATTATATAGGAAAAGATCTTTAATTCAAGTCTTGATCGAGAACGCCCAAAGAGCTGAGCCCAGAGTGGACCGAGGTCCCGCGAAGTACTATATGTCAGTGCAACGGTTGCCTAAGATGCTTTATTGAAAGCTCCGGAACTTAAGGAGTGAAATTGATGAAAAAAAGATAATAATTGGCTCTAGCTTAACACATGCAACTCTAACTGAAGAATGATTTATAAAAAAGAACTTCGGTCCCGAACGAGATAAGAATAATGAGGGGAAGAAGCTTTTACATGTACTCAGTGCCAGATCCTCATTGTCCCGATCAAGCTATCTTTAACTCAGTGCCCTTCCGCTCCACTCTTTAAAAAGTGCTCTCCCTCAGGTGAGAGCTCGCTTTCGGTATCTAGTCCATGAAGACCGCGGATCTCCATTCAATCACGTAGCTCTAGCGTACGTTGGTCGAGCAAGAGACCTGCTAGGATCTGGGGCAGTGCTTTCACCCGCTTAAGAACCTGCTCTAGCTTGACCCCCAGAGCCCGACCCCCACTCTCCCCCTTTTGCTGCTCTAGTTGAATAAGCAGGTTTCTCCAGTCTTCGGGCACCAGCTTGAAGCAAGAAGCAAATCGTCTGTATATAGTGTCGACTGTAAAGCAGCAAATCCAGTCCCGCATCTGTCCTTTCCATAGTGGACCCAGGCACCCCCTACCCCACCTAAGGTAGCAGATTCTATTTTAATATGCGCATCTATAGCGGCTGAAGCTATCTCGGCCTACGCGAACCCGAACTCTAAGGATAGGTGCCCGCAGGAACCAGCGGCCGGCTACTTCTTTCTCATTAAGAACTGGAGCGGAGCGCAGCACTGCAAAAGCACTCGGGAGGATAAAGGGGAGCCCATGATCAAACCATTGAAGCAGCAGCTTATTGGAGTTGAGAATGGAAGGAGCTACGTTAAGACGGGGCTCCTCTCATCCCTCTCCCACGGGTCTTACACTGAGCTTCTCTCGTCCCTCTCTTTCTCTCTCTGGGGTAGCAGGTTCGCAGGCTCAGCCCCAAGATTCAAGCAAGGAATGAAGACAATGATCCAATCTAAGGCTGAGGAATCTATCTCCACCTACAAGGAAAGAAGGCTTGAAGAGTGAAAGGCATTAGACAAAGGTTCGGAATTATGCTGAGTGGCTACGTCTCAACCGGTCCACTCAATTGAGTGTGAGGCCCGAGATCGTATCATCGCACTTGAACAATCCTTGATGCTATGTAGTCCTCATCAGCACTACATAGCATCAGCACACATTCTTTGCGATAGAAGATGCCCAAGGTGAGCACGAGTTGTGACGATGCGCAGTCGATCAGCAGGATGAGTGCTTTTTTCGGTATTAACCTTACCTTATTGTGTCGTGCTTTTTTCGATCAAAACTTGATGAGGTCCGAGTGAGAACTGGGCTGATTAAGATGAAGATCTTATATAGACTGGTTATATTAAGATCATTAGCGCCTATCCAACTTTAAGAAGTACTAGTACTCTTAGAAGGCACTCTACCTCTTTTCATTCCTTTTGAGTTTCACTATTGAACCCACGAAAGGGTTTCACTGAGGGTACGAATAACTTAATAAGTCAATTTATCCAATTTCAGTTTCTATTTCATTATTTGTTATTGATGCAACTTGAATTTGAACATATTGAACTTAAGATACATCAGTGTACATACCCGAAACCTTCACGGAACAATTTAAGCTAAATCTCTATAATTTGTGAACATCTGAGAATAATAATGCTGAGGCTGATTTAATCATGTGTCCAGTTATTCTTAACATTTAACATATAGAATTTCATTTTTTTTAAGGAGAAAGAGAACATAATGTTGATCAGTTTAAGTAGAAGTTCAAACTCACAAGTGTACGTGAACCACTTTAATGTACAAGGTACGCTGAAGGATACGCATAAATGCAAGAGATCAAGATAATCTTATTATATACTGTACACTGAGCCATGAACTCAGACTCGTTTTGTTGATAGTAGCATAACTATAAAAGACAGTTTAGCGCTCGCTCACATAAATTTGGAAAGCCCTTTTTTTCACTAAAGTACGTTTTAGTACGTTTTCCATAGGCAATAAAAAAAACCCGCTTCGACGTCCATATAGAAGTGGAAACTAAATTGTTATAAACCCGCATCCAAATTCTTTTCCCAAAAGAGATCCAAAGTGAGAAGGGGACATCAAAAGCGTTTTCCATAGGGCAGTTGGAAAGCACTTTTACCATCCGCATAAAGGTCTTTTTTTTTTCGAAAGTCAAGTGGTAAAGCCCTTTTGCCCTCCTAGGGGGAGAGTAGTGGGCTCGCATATCATTTTTGGGTAGCTCCTTGGTCTGGTTCAGGTTCAGGTACTCAATTTATATTAAGAACTGACTTGTTTTGTTTGCTAGGTTCTCACTATGAAGGCTCCGTCTAGAGTTCAGGGTTTAATTAATAGAATTTCAGTTTAATAAAGATAAAAACTCATTTCATAATTAGAACCCCTTACCCTATTGGAGTCACCCAGCTCATAAAACTATGGATCCCCCTCTCGCGTACTCCACTTATGACTTATGTATAAAGGAAGAGCAGGTCAAAGGCTGCCTCGCACCTCTTCTTATTCAGTCGAGCTCTCATAGATCCTTGAAAGCCCTAACTACTCCTAAGGAGAGGGAAAGGCGAATGAGCACTGATTTGACTCGGTTAGGCGAAAGGAGTTTTTAATTCCGACTGAGGTCCGAGTGAAGGGGAGGGTTCGTTTGGAGATAGGAAGAGTGGATGGCGAAATGAAAGACCATTCATGTCAGACTCTTTATAAGCTAAGAGAGAGTATACCCAATTGTGGGCGGGCTCGCCATATAATTTATAAGGAGAGGAAGGAGTGAGAACTCAGTCTCGACTGACTGAGGAGATGGCAGACAGGGTTCGAAAATACTATAAAGAAGGAGAGAGTCCTAAATTGCTCGATAATCTAAGCTAAGGGGAGGTAGGAGCGATAGCGACGTGCGAGCCATCTTAGTTAAAGAGAGGGAAGTGCTTATAATATAAAATCAGAATTGCGTATCATATACTCTGACGAACCCTTAAGGTATGTAGTGCTAGACACATCTTTAAATAAGGAATTGTAGACTAGACTTCTTTATATAAGAAGTTCTGACTTCTGATTAAAAAGAACGAAAGATCTGCCACGTCGACGTCTTCCCGTCTTAGAAGCTTTGCTCCTTCCTTATGGTCGAGCTTTTTCATACCCGTATCAACTGTCAGTCTGAAAAAATTCCATTCACTATTGGAAGTCGATGATCACTCAGTTCTCACTCACAGCCACTATAAACTAAACAAGTCTGAGTTCATGGCTTACTTATTATACTAAGTATTCTTTTGCTTTACATTTTAATTGGAGCTTTTAATCAGAATATGAGTTCTATAAAGAGTGGATTCATCTTATACTCTAGAACACAATGTTCGTGAATTCCTAGTGATAAAGAAAGCTAAGCCCAATAAAGCTTAGCATATGGGGACTGAGTTCTCGCCTGGCTGGTAAACGGTTGCCTAAGAGACTGAATTCAAGCTGGAGACTCTAGTTTTTGAGTGAAAGAGAAAGGATAAGTCTTTCCGTGATGCGTCGTCCATTCGATTTTGTTTGAGTGGGGTGGGAGGCATTTAATAGAGAATTCGTAATGTCAGAAGTGCATCTGCTCTCTTTTCTTTCTGTTTCGGGGCAGATGAAGGGAAAGCCCATATCGTATGAACACTCCTTAACTTAAAGTTTAGTAGTCCCGATAGAGGAGAGGGAGAGAATGAGAATTCTGTGCGGGGCAGAGTCTTTGGTAGTTTTTTTTGAGTAAGGGAGGAACATTTGGAACGTTATTAGTAATCAGTGCATCTCATCTGGCAGATCATTTTTTGAATGTTTTTTAAAGAAGTGCTCGTGCCGGCGAACTCAACTCACTGCTTGATTTTCTCTTTTCATTCCCTCTTTCCTTTATGATTATTATGATTCTCTCCCAGTGGGGTACGGAGAGGAGGGGAAAGCTTATTCAAGGTGATAGTAAGGACACTGAGTTCATGGGCCTGAACTTAATTCAATAAGTGAGGGTGGGCTTGTCTCTGTTAGATGGGGGGGAAGACAGCTAAGTGAGGCGCTATAGCTCGCATATTAAGTCTTTAGCGAGAGGGAGTGCTCGATGGTGGAGCGCACTTATTACATTCCAAAGCCATTCACTACTCTTGCTGAGGGCCGAAAGCACTCGAGCTACAGCGAGAGGGACGCATTTAATTATAAGAATAGTTTTGCGACGTGTGACTTAAAATTCGCTTTTATCAAATCTAATTTGGAACGGACGAGTTGTGCTCGAAATACAGATGGGGAGAGGGACGAGGGCACTTATATAAATCTTTCTAACGAGTAGCTCATTAAGCTACTGCCAGAAGATGCAAGTCCGGGTTAGCGCAACTACTGAGCTAAGAACTAAAGACATCCTCTTTCCCTACCGGGTTTCATAAGCTCTTTCTCCGGTAGAGTGCTTTGCGCCGGTTGGAGTCTCATTCCCTCAACGGCTAACTGAACGTACTTGATCGAGGGTGAAAAGGAAATGGTGACAGCCTTCATGCTCACTTATGAACTAGATTCCGAAGAATGCCTTCCAACGCGTCGTTATCACTCGCAGTCGTGAATGGCAATAGAGATTCAAAACGTAGAAAGAAAAGGCTACTTATGACTTGATGGGGCCCTGCCCAACAAACAAAATTACTATATTAAGGCCCGGCTCACGGTCAAGATTCCGTCTTCGTGACAACTGCTTCTGAGTCCCTTCACTCGTGCACCCGGTAGTGGGAGGTTCGTTCACTCCATTGTCAATGTTCAAGTTCATTGAATGCTTGTCTCCTCTTTCCCCTTAACTGAACTGTTGAAGGATAGGGGGCATGGACCGAAGAACTCCACTTTGATCTTGAAGAGGAATTTCAACCGAAAGCAAAAGCCCACGAAAGAGCTTTTCGTCTTCCGGTGTTAACGAGTGCGGGAAGAAGGTCAAGCACGGGCAGTAGACAAAGGAAAGAGGAGAGCCTGGGGTCGATTCGAAAAGGTATTGCAAAGACATTACATTGACATACATACAGTAGAGCCCAAAAGGTTAGGAAGACGGACATCTTGGCTATCGAGTTGATCTTGCCCCCCTTGCCGACGGGGACTGCCCTCTCCTTTCCTTGAGCCGAAACTCTCAGGAAGTAGACCTTAGGAAGGCTGTCCTGGGCCGCCGGCCATACTTCTTCCTTTTCCCGGCTGCGTGTAGCTCACCGAGTGAAGCACTTTGATCCTTTACTTGAAGTCTTCTTCCTATCCGTACCCTCGAGGGGAACTACTGAGAACTAGACTACCTAGGAGCTGCCTAGGGCCAAGGAAGGAACCTACAAGAGTAAGGAAATGATGTGAGGTAAGAGGGCTGTCCCGCATATCGATCAAAGTGGAATTCGGCTGCAAAGAAAGAGACCTTTTCACTCTCGTTCCGTGTATAGGATCTTGGTACGCAGGATGTCATTTCCAAGGTGAGAATCATAAGCATGGGATGAGCCGAATGCGGAGTACTTTCCGTATCACTTGCTCTTGTCGAGTCTATCTTATGTTATTGGTCGAGGCGTCATTAGCATTCGCAGCAACAAGAGTTCATGGCCCAAAGCCATAAAATACTGCTGATGGGGATTGGGTGGAAAGATCTTTATACGTTTTGTAGAACGACTTGGTGCTAGCTGGCCTTAATTTAGCCTTAATATAGTCATTTTCTTTGTTGGCTATGAAAAACTACGAAAGATCTGCCCATGGGCTTGGAGTGAAAAAGAAAGTGTTTTTTCTTTAGGGATGAGTGACCTGCCCAGCGGAAAAAACGAGGGGCCAAACGCTCCTATTACTAGTAGGTACCATTCTCTTCCTAAAAAGGGCACGATGACGCCAGTCAGCCCACATAGAGTCTATCTACACACTAACAATAGACTTCTGGACTCATCGCAATACATTTCTTTCGTCTTTGGCTATGGAAAATAGACGATACATCAACAAAGTCTTGGAAAAAAGAGAAGTCGTATACTTTTATTAGAGGAAGAATGCACGGAAATGCTTCTAGGTTTTTTCTGTCTATCAAGAAAACAGCATGCATTGCGCGATGGATGTGAAGAAGTAGGCCATTGTCACGGCAATTATGAGCCAAGCTAGTATTTGCAGTGAATCCACCAGTGAAGTAGTCATGCGGAACTCCTAATTCTCTGGCAAGGCCCTTTGAATCTTCACATGTACCCGCAGTAGCATTCAAGTAATGCCCTTTAATTGAACTCGGCCTGCGCTTTATAAATTGCTTCAGCACAAAATATCATACAGTCTCTCCAACGCATAAATGGTAGTGAGTTCACGTTTTCATCATCTTTGGTAAAATCAAGTCCACCACTACGACACTCATAAACCGCTCTACCGTACTTTTTTTGCAGATAATCCCAATTTGGGTTTAATAGTACAACGTCGCTTTGCCAATGTATAATATATGGGCCTTCCAAATTAGATTTGATAAAAGCGAATTTTAAGTCACACGTCGCTGTAATTGTCGCTCGTCCGTTCCAAATTAGATTTGATAAAAGCGAATTTTAAGTCACACGTCGCAAAACTATATTAATTAAACGTCCCTTGTTCAACTTCTCTCTTTCAACCTGAATGCCGTGAGGCGGGCCTTGGAAATTTAATAGGAAGGGGGAATGAGAAGATCCTCCAAACGTAGAGCTCGTAAGGCTTTGAAACCAAACACATTACCCACAATTACAGTAAACATGTTAGTAACAGAACCTTCTTCAAGTCTAAAGGATAAGCTACATAAGCAATATCTTGATTATCCTCCCCAACAACGGCCTCGATGTGGTAGCATCGCCCTTTGTAACGATCAAGACTGGTAAGTCCATCAGTCCACACAGTTGTCCATGTACCAGTAGATTCTTCGGCTGCGACCGCTGCCCCTGCTTCTTCGGGTGGAACGTAAGGTTGAGGAGTGACTCGGAATGCTGCCAATCTCTCTTTATCTTTGACTTCGTAGTCCGGAGTATAATAAGTAAGTAATCTTTTTAACCAGCTTTAAATCCAACACTTGCTTGAGTCTCTGTTTGTGGTGACTCCCTCCCGTAAACTCATGAATTAATCATTCTCACAACGACAAGGGCCGGAGGGATCGTTTTATAGTAAGGGAGATTGTATCTAAAGATAGCTCGAGCGTATGCGAGAGGATATGTAATAGCTCGACTGATTAAGGGTATATAGATCGAAATCAAGTTAGGAAAGAGTCAATGGAAAGAGAAATAAAGTTAGGAAAGGTCTTTCGTAGTTTTGAATAGCCAATCACGACCACTATTATTATTTTGCGTGCCATTTAAATATTCGACTATCCATTCAAAACGTAGAAAGATCTACGGGTCCGGTTCAATAGGCTCGAAAGCCTTTAAGTATATGAGCACTTTCGTTTGATGGTTCAGGGCAGCGAGAATGGTGATCTAAGCTATGTGCGTAAGTGAGCGGGAAGAATCCTTAGTGAAGGAGGCTGAGACTCGTGAAGCCTGAGTTAAGAATCGTAGGGCATTTACTCATCCTGTTTTTGAATCAACATAAGCACTTTCTCGAGTGAGCTCGGAATCTTTGATTTCTGAGTGCTTCGTCCGGGCACCTGAAGTGGTTCTCGGTTCGGGTCCGGGATGGGATTCAAAATGAAGTTCAATTTCCGTGCGCGTCATTATCATTCGCAGCAGATTATTACCAGTATAATTGCGTGAATGGCAATAGTTATTCAAAACAGAAACGTAGAAAGAAAAGACTAATTTATTGGAAAGGCAACTTACTTTTTTCAGGGGCCCTACCCTTACTTAGTCTTTCTCCTCCTCTTGAACAATCATTGCTCTAAAAGGACTTACAAGGGAGTGATAGGGCTTAAGAGGACAGGTATGATCTTTCTCGCTTGCTAACGCACTGCCGGGTCTTGAGTGAGCTTCTCACTCGTAATCAAAGTGCAAATCATCTAATAGTTGTACGGGAAGAGAACTGGACTCCGCTTGATCCGCTTCTACCGCTGCTTTAGCTTTAGCTGTTTGGAACCCCTCCGATCCTAATGTGAACTCCTACAACGATGCCTACCCCACTTCGGCTACTACATTCACTACCTATCTTCGGCTTGAGCCGAGTTCGCTTTTGGTGCAAAGGACAGTCAAGAAGGATCGGTCGGGTAGCGTTGCTTAATCCTTTCATTCGAGGACAGCCCACGGAGCGGTAGACTTACCGTAGATTGGTGGAAGAGAAATTGAATTGAATCTCAAGGTAGGGCCCTTCTTAAGCAGAGACTACATTCACAGGCGGGTCGGGTTCAGTTCCTTATCCGGGTGCCAATAAAGGAGAATGAGCATTTCGTTCGGGACGTCGCTATCGCTCGTTCCTTTGGTTCGAGCTTTCTGTCTGCAAGTAAAGGAAGATCAGCCAGGGTGACGGTGACATATTAAGCATGGGAATCTCAGGACTTGAACTCGGGAGCATCAAATGGAAGATCCGTTTCCAGTTCAGAGTGCTTTAATTCCTTTCATGCGGACGGGTCGTCCTCTCTCTCATTCCCTACCTTCCCTTCCTCACATTCCTGCCAGACACCTCTCTTTCTGGGTCTTCAAACTACCTATCTTCGGGAGCATCAACTCTTTCTCTCGCCGTACCTATGTTTGCATCGTTTGGATGTTCTGGTGCTTAGGTTGAAGTTCCATCGTGCAGTCTTTACCTTCTCTCTCGTGTTGGGGTTTCAGCACTCATGCAAGCGGTCTTCCTGATCGATCGGCCCTGCGATTGCCCCGTTGCTTGCTGACCACTAGCGCATTAACCACTAGCTCCCCTTCGGCCCACAAATATAAAGTGTGTCTCGTCCCATCCTTTAGTCACACGTCGCTTTGCCAATTACTAAATATATGGGCCTTCCTGACGTCACACGTCGCTTTGCTCGTCCAAATTTGATTTGATAAAAGCGAATTTAAAGTCACACGTCGCAAAACTATGATTATAATTAAATGCGTCCAAAATACATATGATGGGTTTTTAGGTAGTCACACGTCGCTTTGCTCGTCCGTTCCAAATTTGATTTGATAAAAGCGAATTTAAAGTCACACGTCGCAAAACTATTATAATTAAACGTCCCTTCTCTTTCTTTTGATCCCTAGACTGGAAACTAAGTAGCTCATGTTTGAAAAAAGGAATCCGGTCCTATCTTGAGGAAGCGGGATAGGAAGATGCCCGAAATGAGATAAACAGCCTAGCAAACTCTTTCTCTCTAATAGACTTTCTCTCCGCTGTTTATTGAGTGGCGTATGCTTAACACACAGGCTTTGAATCAGGCTATGAGCTTCTGGGCGAGACTGGACCATCAATATCAAAATTGGGGTCATCACCTCTGTAGTGTCGAAGGGTGAGCAAGGTCTCTGGAGTCACTCTGCCTGGATACTCCTAAAGGCCTCAGTTGATTGGCAAGCTGGCTGACCGTTCCCTCTCTACCTGCTTTCTCTCATGGACCTTCAAATATTATATTACGATATAGACCGTTCGCCTTTTCATCGCTTTGGCTTGGAGCCAGTGTAGGGTGTAGACTTGCAAAGCATAGGCCACCCTCGGGGGTGGTAACTCAATATAGAGAGAAGAAAATGGGTTGACCAAGGATAGGAAATCGACTCTATCTACTGATGCGGGAAAGGCTGTTGAGAAGGGGACATGTGATCAATTTCTTCTCCTTTCTAACCGATCAATTGCGTGTCACGTCGCCCTATCCATAGAGGAAGAAGGCTTATGCTCATCAAGTCTCAAATCTTTCCTACCAATCGTATAGTCATGAGTGCCTCCCTTCTTTGATGATCTTGTCACTTCTCTGAAACTATAGCTGAAAGCAACTATGGATGCAAGAACAAACCACTCAAAATAGGTCTCTCTACGCGTAAGAATTCATATATGATTAATTCAAAGACATTGACCCGGCAAGAGTGGACCATGCAAGGGAAGATCGATTGACTAATGAGCGAGGTACCTTAGCTTATATGTGGCCAGGTTTAAACCTTCCTTTAATAAGTCCCATAAGCAAAAGCAGAAATAAAAAAATGTCCTACCCGTTTCGCTCAAAAGGACATCTTATGAAAAGAAAGAGAAAGATGAGAGTTTCCCCGCCCCTCTCCTGTTCAGTCGAGCTGCTCCGCCCCTTTCCGATTCCCTTTTTTTTTCTAAAAATATCCAATGAAATCCGCTTGGAAAGCACTTTCTCGGCTGCAGGAGTCACAGATTTTATAGATATTATGGTTGGTGTTGCGTATCTGACTGAACGATCTCTCCAGTAATCTGATGCAGAAAAGCAGAAAATGCACGAGAATCAATCTATTGAATGATGCAACTCATTCAGAGCAGTTGAAGACTTCCACAACATGTATTGGTAAGTCATTGTCATTCCAGACATTCATTCGTAAATACATTGGATGTCCGGGCATCAAAAACGAATAAGGAAAGCGAGGCCCTCCTCCTCTTCTGAGTGGAACGCATGGGTTCGTCTCCTTGAGCCTGTTAAAGGCAGTGTTGGAAGAAAATCGGAATTGTTGACGCTATTATTAAGAGTACTTCCATACCTTCCAGCCATAAACCTCAAGTTACCGCCGCCCTCCTCTTTTGGTGCACTTCGCCCAACTCCTTTCACTTTCGTGTGGGTCCGATGGGACCTCCAACTATAATGGATGTGGTCGCTTTAACCGGTTTACCTTGTATCGGCCATTCAGCCCATGCTTGGATGCCGGTGCCCCATATTTCCTATTCTCGCCTTATACCTTAGGGTAAATCCGCATTCTTTACCGCCTATTGTCCTTATCTTTTACCTAGGGTAAACGAGGTTTCGAGTTTGCTAAATAAAGAAAGAAATATTCTACTAACTGGTCTCTCTCTGTTCGTCTTGTTCTTTCCCTTCCGGGCCGGGGTAGTTCAAGCGCAGCGTATAGCATATAGCAGAGCTCACTTCTTTCTCTTAACCAAGGGACAGACTTGACTTGGTTCTCAAAATTACAAAGTTAAAAAAACATAAATGAAAGACCTAATAGTATAGCTCCCTCAATCGTTCATGGCTATGAAAAACGACTTTTGATCTGCCCCTTACTAATGAGCGCTTGTGCCTATACTATATGGTCTTTCCGTTCGGTACGAGGTACGCTTGAGCTATTAGCAACAGTCGTGAATGGCCCGTCAGCAAAGTCGATCGGATTAGTCGATACTCGATCGGATTAGTCTAACATAGCCGGAGCTGCAGTCGTTCATGGCTTTAGGCCATTCACTCGTAGGGGCTCTTTCTCTCCTCGCGGGGCTCTTTCTCTCCTCGCCTTTGGGCAATTTATACTCCTTCCATTCACTCTAATGTTACGCAAATAGCAGATAAAGAAGGGATCCTTGGCTTCTCGAAGAATGCTTTTCTAAAATAAGAGTTTTGATGCGAGGGCATGTGTGACTATTATAGCAGATACTTTCACTTCTTCAATTGTTCTCCTTCTTCCCAGTGTACTCAAGTCAAGAAAGGATCAACGGCAAAAGAACAGATGCACTTACAATAGTACTTCGCGGGAAAAAAAGAATATAAAGAGAATTTGGCTAAGCAAATAAATGACTTATCTTATGGGTTGGGTGGGGGGCGTTCTCGATCATAACTTGAATGAAAGATCCGAGGCCATATCATATATAGTTAAGAAGTTTGGGCGACAGCGACGTGAGTTCATTCCAAAGATTCTGATTATGATTCTGATATTCGTATTATATACTAATAATCTGAATCTTAAGATATTCGACTGTTCGGATAGCCATTCACTCTACTCATTTGGGACTTGCACTTTTGAAACTCTTGCTTTTTTTGTTCACTCCTGTTGCTCTGTTGCCTTTGGGGCTATTGTATACTTTCCATTCGTATATTGATCTACCCAGCCCCGTCGCACCTAGCACCTTACGAAAAGAAACTTGCATAAGAAAGTTTTCGGTTTTGCCCTCCTCTTTCGTAGTTTCGTTTTTCATAGCCATTCACTCTTCCCCTAACAAAAAATTAAAGCGAGCGCGTCATTATAAAAATCTTATAGCTCACCTAAGCAGCGTACTTCCTCAGACTCTTAAAAGTAGAGCGTACGAGCGTATTCTTATATTCTTCTCCCCCGGGAGAGCGTATTCTTATATTCTTCTCCCCCGGGAGAGCGTACGAGCGTATTCTTAGTTGTCTTCTCGAGCCATCTAAAGATGCCCAAACTCTTATAGTCGTCCCTTCCTTTAATTCAGACGTCGTTACCTCTTTCAACCGCTGCAGTCGTGAATGGCTATGGGCCTGGGCCATTCACTTTTTTCCCTTCCTTTAATTCAGACGTCGTTACCTCGTCCCTCTCGCATACGACGTCGCTGTCGCAGCAACAGGTCTACAACCAAATATATTTGGCTATGGGAAATACCATTTACTCTTCCGTACCTATCTGTCTCTACAATCCCCCTCGCCCTTCGGGCGAGCTCAATCGGTTGATTCCCTAACTAAATGATGGTATGGC
>JBBMJZ010000082.1:2086500-2103615 GCA_037833815.1 Zingiber zerumbet | reverse complement strand
TCCTTATCAGTCGAGCTCTATCCGAGGGATACCCTCTCGCATACGCTCGAGCTCTATCTTAGGATACCCTCTCCTTAGCAGTCGAGCTCTATCTGACGATACCCTCCTCTTTAAGGATTGGCTGCTCTTAGCGCCCGCTGTTCGTCAGTCGAGACCTACTCTGAAGGAGTAAGGAGTGTTTACAGACTAGTCCGAGAAGAGAAATCGGGACAGAATAAGAAGCTTCAAGGCTAAATACTAATGAAATTAATAAATCCTAGAACTCAAGGTACGAGCATCGCGACGTTGAGACGGGGTCATTCGTATATTTCTTTATAATGAAAACGAATCTCCAACCGGCCGGTCGCTCAATCGCACCTTCCCTCCCTCTTCTCTAGCCCTGTGCTTTTCAAGAAAAGCTTGACTTATTGGATTTCATAGAATGAAACTAATTGGTAGAAAGAAAAAGAGTCGACAACTATGAGTTATACAAAGATTTGATCTAAGACTATACCCCTTGAGAGTGGGAAAGCAAGGCCCGAACAACAGTGACGGGAAGAAGCGACGTGGGATCGACCGTCAGGGAAGATATTAGAGTGCAACGACGTGCGACGAACGAGTTCATTCCAAGATCTTTCGTAGTTTTGTAGAACGACTACTGACTACTGTAGTAATGCCATTCTTTTATTCGACTGCAGCGGGGTATAAATAGCCTTTGGGGCAATTGGGGACAAATATTATCTGACGGGCCATGAACTCGGACCCGTTGGAAGAGCCAGATTGCATAAAGAAGACCCTCTCGTTAAAAAGAGTCTTTTTGTTCCTCAGCAAGAGTCTGGCATGTGCCATGAACTCGACCCCGCAGCAACAGTCTAATATGGACCCGCAGCAACAGTCTAATATGGAAAGAGTGAATAAGGCTGATTAATAACTATTTCTCCGGGATTCAGTGTATTTTGAGGCTTCTCCAAGGTAGGATCAAACTATTGCTCTTTAGCCTCTTCATCTGGGGCTTTTGATCTGGGCTTTTAACCTAAATTCAGATCTGGGGTTCAGTCTAACTCACTCCTTCCACGTCTTAGTCGCCCCCTTCGAAGACAAAGACTTTCTAACTCGCCTCTCTATCTTAGTATTCTGACTATCTTCTTCAGCTTACTAACTACCTGTCCGTGCCGCTCGGAAATGGGTTTTTTCGACGCCCTCGGTGGCTCGTGGCGCTGCAGCCTCATCTGATAGGACATCGACATCTTCAGATTCTTTCTCTCGTCCCTTCGGGTACCTCTGACTATTGAATTATACGTCCCTACCTCTTGAACCGGGTAAAGAACTATTATGAACTATTATATTCAATTTAAGTTAAAGCGACTTAAGCAAGGGAACTACGGACACGAACATATGCAACCAGGTTCATAAGTATGATTCTTCCTACTCCCACAATCAAAGCAGCCGTATGGTATGAAACCTTTCTGCTGCAAAGGCATGACGCCTAAAACGACTCTCTACTCTCTTAAGCAACATCAACTGGTTATGAGCCCACTCCAACTCAGTCGAGCACTGAAGCTTAATTAAAGTAAAGTGAATAGTGTTCGTTCCTACCTCGGACTCTAAAGGGACAGAACTCCTAAGGCACTCGTACGGAGCCCGCTCACTTTCACCATTCACAGAATCAATTCCATTCCCAAGAACTGCTGCTACTGACAAGAAGGATAGAAAAGAGGAGGCAAAGCAACTCCTTAACGAAAACCACTGGAATCGAGGTCTCCTTAAGCAAGAGTCTTTGATGGTGTATAACCCCGAACTCTCCTTTTGAACTCCGTCCCGAGCCCGAGCCCAGATTCAGCGGTAGTCGTCCAAAAGTCTAATATGGAAAGAGTGAAAGAGTGAATGGTTCAATACCATGAACCACGTAGGTATGCAATGCCATGTTAATATTAGACTACGGTATTAGAGTAGAGGGGCGAAGCGGTTGACTTATTGTTGCGAAACCGGAGTGAACCGTAACGACGAAAACAATTGCTTGCAACATGTAACCGTAGACACGCTTCAGCTTCTTCAGCTCCGGCAACATTTTTATTGCTATTGCCGGGGAGGCTCAAATCACAGATTGCTAAGAGAAGAGAAGAGCAGAAGGAAGACTTTCGATGCTCTTATCTTAAAGAAGTTATTGCTGTGCTTGAAAGACAGTCAGAAAGAAGAAAGATCTTGTCATGGCCTCCGGAAGAAGCGATCTTGCTTGCCTGGTCAATTTATCAACAACTCGTAACTCTCTTTCGGGTTATGGTTATGAAAGAATCATCCCTTGCTAACACGTCATAGCGTACTTCTTCACTCACTTATTAATTCACTCACTTATCTTATCTTATTAACTTAATCATTGCATACCGCATCACATCGGACTTATTAACTTAATCATTGCATACCGCATCACATCGGAAAAGTGGTTCTGGACCGTAAGGAATTCTCTATCTTATGGTACTGCCCCGATCTATTGATCGACTCTGCTACAGCTGTGCTCACTCTGATGCTTTCTCCCTGCAACCTACCATTGGTCTTCTCTTTTCTTCCCTACTCCTAATGCTGACTCGGACTCTTTCGTTTTCGTAGGGTAAAGAGCTGAAGAAAGGCTAGCATGGACTCGGGATATTCCTCTTACACCTATTACTCTTACTCTTATGAAGCAGCAGCTGCTGAAAGAGTTAATGGTTCTGGTGCCCGCTGCCCTTGCTTCTCGTGAAAGGTTCAATTCAAATGAGTTAGCTACTGGCACCACTGGAGAGGAGAGGAAGGAGCAAAGCGACGAACGAGTGATAACTTAGTGCGACTACGAGACTGATAAGGAGAGGAGCGAATAAATAATGACGCGCTCGACTGATTCATGGTTTCTTTGGAGCGGCACTTCTTACTAAGAGTTGATTTGTTCCGGGTAAAGAACTTATTTAACTTATTGGAGCGGAAAAAAAGAGGGAAAGAGAAGAGTTAATTAGCACTAAGTTCTACCAGTCCAGTCCCTACCGAGAAAGATAGAGCTTTCAGTCCTTCCCTTGAATCATTGAATGAACCGAGCCGAACACAGCAAAGGAAAGAGAATGAATCTCACTCCGGTTAGGTTCGATAGGATTCTTTGTCTAGCCAGTCTTAAGCCTTAAAGTCAAGAATGGCTATTGCAGGTAGAGCTCGTCCGTTACTGGACTCTCTTAGCCAGGACCCGGAAGCACCAATCCAAATAGAAAAAAAGAAGAAAGAAGGATAAAGCCCAAATTCAAGGTTTGATAAAGACTTTATCCACTTAAGGGGAGAGTGGAATACCTGGAGTCACTTTCTCAGAGCATACAAATAGAAGAGCAGAGGAAAAAACCAGTAGAAGAGCAGAGGAAAAAACCAGTACATGTCGTCTCGTCCCGGCTGGGAAAGACATAAGCTTGGAGAGAAAGAAGAAAAGACATCAGCAAAATGCGAAAAAAGACCACTAAAAAAAGTCCGGAGCGCAAGCCAACAATGAAAGGAGTCAGACAGCGTACGAGTGAATGGCACGTTCGGATAGTCTACAATATGCTCCGCCGCGTCTACTACAAACACTTTGACTTTCTCACTCGCTCATTCATTCGCTCGAGCGCTCCGCCTCGAACCCCACGGGTAGATCTTTCGTAGTTTTGAATTGAATGGCCAAAATCAAACTCAATGCCGTACTTGAGCTATCGATGAATGATATGAATATATTGAATTATTCTGTATATAATGTGAAGAGAGAATTGAACTTTAAATCGCCCTTCCGAGCTTCGCTGTGGACATAGGTCCCTGCCTCGAGATAGGGATAAGCTCCTAAGCCGGCAGATCTTTAATTCAAATTCAAGCGAAAAAGTGAACTCCTTTACTTTACGGCAAAAGAGAAGTAGATTACGGCAAAAGAAAAGAGAATAAGACACCATATGCGTAACAAGAGGGTGACGAGCCTTAATAATTTGATTTTGTTTGTTGGGTAGATCTTTCTCCGTTTTGAATAGCCATGAACTGCAGCTGAATATAATATAAAGAAAGTAGCTGCTTTTCCTGTAGTTTCAATTCCCTATAGCTATCTATAAGTGTAATTAATTCTCGTCCTCGGTGAACTGAAGGAATGGAATATTAAGGGGAATCTGAAGTGAACTGAACTGAAGGAATGGAATCTGAAGTGAACTGAACTGAAGGAATGGAATCTGAAGTGAACTGAACTGAAGGAATGGAATCTGAAGTGAACTGAACTGAAGGAATGGAATCTGAATCTTAAGGATGAAGGAATGGAATCTTAAGCCTCGGTGAACTGAACTGAGGGAATGGAATCTTCATCAACAGGAGCAGAGCCTTACACCGAAGGAACATAAGCTGAGCTAACTTTAGCTTTCCCTTCTCTTTTCACCCGTAAGTTCCGCTACTTAGCGTATTTGATCTTCATGAGTCTTCTAACCTTACCCGCAGCTTAACGATAAGGACTCTTTCTGAACCGGAATTCCATTGACTGATCACTGTGAATGAGGAATGGAATAACTTCTGACTTATGGAATAACTTCTGACGGGACCAGCTTAACAATTCAAGTATATAGTGCGAGTACGGGCACCCGCTTTAAATATACATTGGTTTCCATCGTTCCTTACCCTTAGGGTGAGTTATAGGTCGCTTCTTCACCTTTCCTTTCTCCGGTAGAGTTAGTTGTTGGTAGCCGACCCGAGGTCAAAAGAAGAAGACTTATTATAACTACATGGCACCAGCTAAATGAAAAGAAGAAGAACACGTCGCGACAAACAAAATAATATAAGAAAGAAGTGCGTCTCGTCACTCCCTCCGTCCCTCTCCTTAGTCAGTCGAGCACTTATCGTCCCTATCGGATCGGGTCTCTGTAGTCGCTTCGCAGCAACAGGAACGGAAGAGTGCACCCCTCAAATAGTTTCACTCGGCCGTCCGTCTTTACGTCGCTTCGCTCGTTCGTCACTGTTGTTCGGTCCTGTAGCTAGCATAGCGACGAACGAGTGAAACTTTGTATGAACTCTACCGTTCGTCTAAGCACTCGGTCGAGCCCTACGCCCCTATCATCAAAAGTGTAATGATTAACTTAACCAGCAACAGGTACGAGCAAAGCAACGTGGGATGGGAAGACAGCAACGTGGGACGGGAAGAAGCGACTACGGACGGGAAGAGGACAGGACGGCCGAGTGAAACCACACCACGGGGTGACGTGAACTCTACTGTTCAAGAATGTTCGGAAATGAGTTGTTAAGTGATTAACTCGTCGCATGAGATGAGATTCATATTCATATATATAACGTATAACGTAAACGTCGCATTCGATTCAATGAAATGAATTTTATTCATATAAGAATCATGGCCGGTACAGTTACGTTATATAAAGATACGAGATGAGATAATTCATAGTAATGAGTTCACGAAGAAATTGAATGAAAGTAGATCGAAAAAGCTCCGCACTTCCCGAAGCTTGCTTAGCCAAGAGTGGTCGGGCCCGCGAAGCCGGTCCCCGGAGCCAATATTAAGATAAGATCTTGAATTCAAGCTCTAAATATAAAGTCAAGTGAACTCACTTGAATTCAAGCTCTAAAGTGAACTCCTTGTAGTGTAGGGAAAAGAGCATCAGATGCTAGATGCTGAACACATGCAGAAACTGTAGAGTTCACGTCGTTATCACTCGTTCGTCGCTATCTTCCCCCCGTCACTCGGACCTGTTGCTGAGAGTGAAGAATAGCTATCGCTATCGGCGCAGAATCTAAGATGTCATACTGGAAGATAGGTTACGCAGATGTAAGACTGGAAAGAAAGGAGGGCCCCAAAGAAAAAATACATTAATCATAAAAAAAAAAGAAATGATTGAAAAGACCTATTCAGATAAGAGATAGGGGATCGGGTTGGACGGAGTTTGAGTTGTTTCATTATGAGTATCCTCCGGAGTTTTCAGGGAGTTTGAAGGTCTATCTTTATGTGAAAAGTATTCTAATTAAGAATCTTCTAAGATTACTTATTATTTGACTAGAATGAGAGGGTGAATGATCTGATGTTAACCCTAATTCAAGGGTCCCTATAAGATATTGAACCTATGAATATACTACAATTCTATGAATATACTACAACAAAACATATAAAGAAAAAGCCATTTTCATGTTTTTAAGTTATATGTTTTATGCCAAGGAGTATGTACTCATAACATAAGAAAGTGAGGAAAATCAAAAGTGAAAGATAAGATAGAGTACGTAAGGAACGAGCAAAGCGACGTAAAGAGAACGAGCTATAAAGGGCAGACGTAAGGGACGTAGGGCTCGTAAGGGAGAGAGAGAGAGGGAGAGGGACGATAAGTAGTAGTGCTCGACCCAGGGAGAGGGACGATAAGTAGTAGTGCTCGACCCAGGGAGAGGGACGAGTGATAACGACGTCACGGAATGAAAGATTCTTCATCATAGGATTTTCCGTCCGAGTGACTGACAGAAGACTGATCAGCTCACTTTTCAAATGGCTTGAGAGAGAGGGCCAAACAATGATTGAAAGCACTCCCCCGAGCCCTGCCTTCCTTCTTCGGGGTGGGATGCAAAAGTAGACACTTTGTCCAATGCGCTAGATCCAGATTCCTCTAAAGTAGACACTTTGTCCAATGCGCTAGATCCAGATTCCTCTTCGGGTTTCTTCCGAGAGATCTTACTGATTGATGCGTGGGGTCTAAAAACGAGATATATAGGTCTGTCTATCCCATTCAACTATTTCTTTCATGGATGTGGGATGGAGTTCTGAGCCATCGTCGGTCGAAGAAGAAGTGGAAGCAACCGATGCTTTGGTCATTCCATTTCGAATGCCCTTGCAGCCAGTCTGTGCTTTTTGTCATGCTGGCGCGGGGCTTTCGGCCGGGAACTTACCTACTATTGGATTTGAACCAGCCGTATGAAAGCGAGACTCTTACCTTACCGCTGAGGTCTCGTTCAGTCAGAGATAAAAGAGGAGAAAGCCAACAGAGGTCTCGTTCAGTCAGAGATAAAAGAGGAGAAAGCCAACCAAAGCGCAACCAGAGTTCCCCAACCAGGGGGGCGAAGCGCTAAGAAAGAGAAAGCGTTATCACTCGTCTCTCTCGCGTATCCGCTGTCGTTATCAATAGCTCGAGCACTTTTCGTCCCTCTCCTCTCTCTCTCCCTATTGGTCTGTCGCTTTGCTCGTTCCTTTGGTCGGCCCTAACTATAAAGCGATCCTATCCTTAGGATGCCCTTCTATTCATCAGTCGAGCACTTGTTCGTCCCTTCCTTTAGTCACACGTCGCTTCTTTTGCTCGTCCCTCTCCCAATAGTTTGACTCGACTTTTTTAATCAATCAATTTAGGAGTCGAGCCCTATCCTTTCGGATACCCTTCCTTTATTTTTATTGTCACACGTCGCTGTCGCTCGTCCCTTACGAACTCGAATACGAACTCGAATCTTATCTTTCACTTTCTTAGTACATGAAGTACATGAATAGTACTATGCATAAAGAGGGACCCAAAACCCCAGATGAATATACTAAAACAGCTAACCTATCGAACTCCTAGAAACTCCGATCAAACTCAAGATGAAACTGTATTAGATAAGATAAGACCCTAACTCCCAAGTCTGGATTTTGAACTCCCGAAAACTCCGATAAAGAAATTCTCCCCTCCGACCCTATGATTTTGACCTCCTTGACCCCCTCTTATATTTGGTTAGTGGTATTTAGTGGTATGCCACCCTCTTCTCGTTACGCACATATGGGATTCTCTTATGGCAGATTCTTCTCTTTTACGAATATGGCGGATGATGATCTTTTACGTTTACGAATATGGCAGATGATGATCTTTTACGTTTACGAATATGGCAGATGATGATCTTTTCCGAAGTTCAGTTTATGCGTGTGCATGTGTGAAGCATAAAGCATCTTCTTTTCTTTTCCCCTTAGCTGGCACCAAGTCGTGAATGGCTATGGGAAATACCATACACTCTTTCCAAGTCGTTCATGTATCCATGAACTCCTCTGAGTGAAGAGCACCCGATAGCGCAACTTTCCTTTGAATGAAACCCTTTCCTTGTGAAACCCACTTCTTGCTAGGGAAGCGCTACTTGAATGAGCTAATGAGCTACTTGAATTCATTCAATTTCATCTTCTCTTCACTCATCTTCACTCACTCATTACTACCTCTACCCACTATAACCACTCATTGAATTTAGAATTGACTTTGAAATCAAGTACGAAACCCGTCTTGCCCCTTACGTCCCTTACGGATGCCCTTAGTCAGTTAGTCAGTCGAGCACTCTTTCGTCCAGTCACACTAAGCTTTGCTCGTTCAACTGAAATGAAAGATCTTAGGCTGCCTCCGACCGGAACGAATGATTAAGGAACGAGTGAAACGACGTGCCAAGACTTACATCAGGACATTAGAAATTTTCTTCCCCTAATACCTAATACAAGGACTTTCCTCCCGCATCTGAGTTCAAAGTTCACGAAAGCAGGAGTAGGAGTCAGACTCTTGCTCTGACGTACTACGAATGAATAAGCCAAGACTGACGTACTCTCAGGGCATTACAAATTTTCATATACAAGAAATTCAAAATTCTCCTCCCCTAATAAGATTCCTCCCCCACTAACACTAAAACTAAAGGAATTGAATCTTGCTCGTCCCAAGAAAGCCTCTTTCTCGGGGGGCTAATCTTTTTCTTCTTTTCCTGAGTTCACGAATGACTTCAATTCAAGATCAGAGGGCTGCCGTTTTCCCAGGCTAGGCGGGACCTTGGTCCACAATATGCGAAGCCCCATGGGTCGTTGCTTTTCTCGATCTTAAGGAATTGAAGTGAACTTTGAACTCATTACTAGGAGAAGCGGAGATGCGCATGTGTGAAGCATATTGCATCTTCTTTTCTTTTCCTGAGTGACCCTTTCTTCTTGAATTCGCTTTCTCTTAGGGCAGCCATTGCACTTACTTAAGTACTTCGCGGGCCCATTCCGGACCACTCTTGGCTAAGCACCTTGGTGGGTGCTTTCTCGAAAAACTTTCATTCAAGAATCAAGTGTTCTCTAGTACTCATTACTAGGATTAGCGCATCTGAATCTGATGTGTGAAGCATATGGAATCTGATGATCTTTTGCCTACAAGGAGTGAACGAATGAATAAGGCTGAGCTTTCGCTTTTTCGATCTACTTTCATTCAATCATCAATCACAAAGTTCACTGTTCACTCATTACTTGGAATTCTCTCATCTCCATAACCATTCAAATTTACCATTCAGATTCTCAATTTAATTGAATTGAATTATATAATAAGTTGAATTTAATTGAATCTCGGAAGGTCGGACTTTCCATTCATCCATTCACTCGTACATTGGAACTCTTACCTATTACCTATGCTCGTCCCTATCCCGTTGGTCTACACGTCTAGCCTACGTCCCTATCGGGTCTCTGTAGTCGCTTCGCTCGTTCGTCTACTACTGTTTCACTCGTCTCTCTCTCTCTCCCTAGTGGTCGAGCCCTACGTCCCTATGGTCGAGCCCTACGTCCCTATCCCGTTGGTCTACACGTCGCTGTTGCTCGTCCCTCTCTATCTTTCTCTTTCTCTTTCTCTCTCGCGAAGAAAAGGTAGGAGGAAGGACTTATCACATCACTACTGGTTTTCTTTTTTCAGCAACTACAGTGACGTGAGAACTACTGGTTTTCTTTTTTCAGTGACGTGAGAACTTGAACGGGCTAAAGCAACATGAAGTTCTCTCCCGAGTATTAAGGAATGAACGGAATGAACTTCTAACTCTTTTAAGGCTTGTCCGGGCTCTCCAGAACCGTCGGCCCAAAGCCATTCAGTACGCAAGACGGAAGAATCTCATATTAGTAAGGTAAGCGAAGTGGAACCCGTGAGCGTGAGCTTGAATGAAAGATCCGCAACCGTAGACCGGCTTGGCTGGGACCGAAAGGGCCACTTAACTAATAGTATAAGTAAGTAAGGAGTAGTATAAGTAAGTAAGTCAGAGTAGTATAAGTCAGAGTAGTATAAGTAAGTCAGAGTCCATTCATTCAATGCGGCATTTAGCAATACAGAAGATGGATATATACCACTCGCTACTTTCATCAAGGAGTGTAGCTGAGTGGAGCTGCAAGAGGAAGAAAACATTAAGAATCACGGTGCCAGAACGATGTGTGTCTTTATACCAGAACTACAAGTGCTAGCTACTATGCACTACTCATTGAGTCTGCTCACTTTGATAATGAACTCGAACTCAGAAGAAGAAGGATTTCACTCCGTTCCTACCTCTTTCAACTGGACAAAGAGCAAAAGCAGCAACTAAAGCAACGGGAAGAGATTGAACTCGTCTAGCGGAGGGCACAGATTCAACTATAAAAGCAACAGGGTATCGACAGATAGCTCGACTGATACTGATAAGGGCCGTAGGGATCGCCGTAATTTAGGGAAGTTGGTAGATCTTTCGTAGTTTCGTACCAAAGCCATAATGCTGATGGCTCGGGGTCTTGCTGAGGGGCGATTTCTTGTATTGTGAGAACGACGCGCTAAGCAACCGGTTCGGGGTGCCTAATATGTAATTCCAGATATTTCAACAGGTGTAGAGCCTCTTCATCCCTTATGAGTCCCGTCCAGTACTCGAACTCAGTCTCAAAAGGATAATAGAAGTAGAATCTCTTGACTCTTCCCGCAACTGAGCTAGCGAGGGTCAACTCATATGTAATGCCGGCGAACAGAAGGTGCGAATTCTAATGACGCGCGACGGACGGAAGAGTGAATAGCTATCGGCCTCCACGTCGCAGTAGATAGTAGGGTAGATATCGCTCCATGAGAGACTGAGTGAGTCTTTGCCTACCCCTTGTTGTTTCCTATAGCTATAGAGTTGTAGAAGTCTCTATTAAAGCGCGGATAACCGCACGCAAAGAAAGTCTAGTTCGAATGAGAAAGAAAAAGAATAAGATGTTGAGTGAATGCAAAGAGACTGAGATGTTGATGGTGAGTTCAAAAGAAGAGTGAGAAGTTGCCGTTGGAAGGAAGCTCAGACTAATTCGAAGCTACTTGAATCCGGGGAGAAAACCAATTGAATTGAGAAAACCAATTCCTATAAGTACTCGTACTCGCACTATTGTAATGAATTTGAAAGCTGGTGCCCGGAACGAGCTCAGGAGAAGATAAAGCTCGTACGAGTGAGGAGGTCCGAGTGATAACGACGGCTAGACGTGCAGCTCAACTCCACTCTTTTCACGTCGCGCAAAATTAGAATGAGAAAATGATGCTCGTACCTTTACCTCTCTTCTTGCTTGGGCAAAAACTACTGGTACGGAGGTCAAGTAAACTACTAGATAATTCAATCAAAGCTTCTAATATTAATATAGAGAGAGATAGATGGAGGACTGAATTAGCTCTTTTGCGGGAAGAGGGGCGAGACTGCACATCCAATTGCAGTCGAACCCGACAATTCTTGATCAATGATGACGCGCGAGAGCAAGCGCATCGTTATACGTTATAGTTATATTATAATAAGAACATGGAATCGCCCAGCAAGAGAAAGACTCTCTCTCAGCGGATTATTACCAGTATAGTTGCGTTCATGTTGCCTCTTTCCATTCACTCTTGGAATTCACTCTACCCCGAGCAAGAGGAACGAGTGAAGCGACGAACGAGTGAGAACGACGTGAACTCTACCGTACCCTCATCTTAGCCGATAGCCATGAGCTCTACCGTACCCTCTCTATATATATTCTTTATATTGAATTCACGTTATAGTAATCATTCTTCAATTCTTTCTTCAATTCTTCATCCTTAGCTACAGTCGGATATCTGAATGGACGTGCATACCTTAGTCGTGAATGGCATGTGCCTAGAGCTAGTCTAATATGGACTTGCACCATGAACTCTTCCTCTCCTAGAACGTGAATGGACTTGCGCCACGTCGCTAGCCCTACTATCTGTCTTAGAGGCCTTGGAGCACTAAAAGAAGCAGCTAGCAGAGGCACACTCACTCTTCTCTGCAGCTAGCAGAGCTCACTCTTCTCTTTCGCTTGAACTCGGATCCTTACCGGATATCGGGAAAAGCGACTCTTTCTCTTTCTAGTCCCGCTCACTCTTACTTATAGGAATGAAATAGGAATGAACTTCAGACTCTATAGGAATGAACTTCAGACTCTCCCGCAACTGAGCTCTGAGCTAGCGAGGTAAGGTAATGGAAACTATCCTCCGCTCCTTTCATTCCCTATGCTTAGTTCGTTGAATCAGTGTAGGTTGAACCAGCTCGCCGCTTCCTCGTACGAGTCTTATGCATACGGCTATGCACCTTTCCTTAAAGTACGTTTTCAAAGAGGCTCCGCACCTCTTGTTAATGAGACCAATAGCAGCAGAAAGATTTCCTGTAGAGTCTTTGTAGGTTGCGTAAAGAGTACTTTGTAGGTTGCGTAAAGAGTATTAGAAGTTCCCGTATTGTTAGCAGCTGTTGGTGAGCTCTCCTTTCCTTCTTTCTTCGCTCTCCTTTCCCTCTTTCTTCTGTTCATTCCTTCTTTGAATGGAAAGTAGAAAGTAGCCTCGTAAGTCAGATCCGATAGTCAAGGCGGATCCAATCGTTAGGGGGTAGAAAAGCCAGTAGTTGGCACCAGTCTCAGTGTAAGTGTGAGTGCGATAATATAGTACGGTAGGGAATAAGGAGTGAAGGTTGATTGCTCAATTCACTCTTCGGTCCCTCCTCCCCCTCCTTTGAGTCGAGCTACTCTTTTAACAACATCAAAGTGGAGCGCAACTATAGGAAAAGCAACTACAGACTCGTACAGAGCGTTGGAAGGGGCCATTCAGAGTTTAATTTGAGCCTATATATATATATGCCATTCAGAAGCGTACACAGATTGAATATCCTCGTACGTGGGTCGAGCTACAAATATCCGTTCTTCTCCAACTCTCGTTAGGGCAGGGGCGAAGAGCTGAACGTAAGGGAAGGGGCAGCAGAAGAAGAGGCACAGGCACAAGGCTCATATTGAGAGTCCCGAACCCGTACTTCTCCTCATTCCCTCTATCTTCCGGTCGGGGTGCCTCCCATCAAGAGTTTTGAGTCCCGAACAACAACAAATAGGAATTCCCAGCTGCTGAGCCTGCTACGGGCTTTGCCTACCTCATTAAGACTAACTCAACTGGTGCATAGCCTTATTTGTCTGCTTCAGGCCTCGTGAATGGCAACTTATAAGAAAGAAAAGGTGCGGAGCCTCATATGCTTCTAATGCTTCTCACTCTTTCTTTCTGTGTTTATTTATATGTTATATATTAAATAATATATGACATATGACGGAGGTGAACCCACGGGCAGATCTTTATTCGTTTTGTAGAACGACTCTTGCTGCGCCCTCGCAACCTCAGGGAAGAGGAGAAAGAAAGAGCAGTTAGGTCAGCTAAAGAAAGAGCAGTTAGGTCAGCTTTTGAACGGTTAGGTACGGTAGAGTGAATGGCCAGGAATGAACGAGTGATAACGACTCTGAGGTTCCAACTTCTTCTTGTTCCAACTTCCTCTTTTATAATATAATATAAATAAAAGAAACTCAAATTATTGACTTTGACTAAGATGGATAGATATGTAATATAACGGAAGCCAAGGCAGGAGAGAGAGCCGAGAGAGTTTCTCTCTAGCATAGTATTCGGAGTATGAAAGTAGGTTTCTCTCTAGCATAGTATTCGGAGTATGAAAGTAGATAGTATTCAGGGACTGAGACTGAGTTGGGGCACACCCGGAAGTCTTCTTTCCTTTCCTTTCTCCCCGTAAGGCCTGAGCCCCGAGTGAGCTAGGGACACTCCCCAAGATGGCTTTCGGCCTTGTCAGCTCTTCACTCTTTCTTATCTTATTAGAAAGACTGGTGAATGCTAACAGAAAGACTGGTGAATGCTAACTTTGCCTGCTAAGTGGACAAGGGATCTTAGCTTTGATTGCCTTTTCCCCCGCCTGGTTCCTGTTAGGAATGGTTCAAGTTCGCATGACCTGGGCAAGCTCTTTACTCTAGCTGCAGTCGTGTACGTCGTTATCACAGCAAGAGTCGTTAATGGCTACGAAACTACGAAAGATCCACTAAGTACTTACTTTAAACTTTGAAAGTCGAGTCAATCTTTTGATTCGTCAGTCAAAGTAAATAAGGAAAAGTTCATTGTTAATGATTCGTCAGTCAAAGTAAATAAAGAAAAGTTCATTGCTAATTTCTGGATCAAACTAAGGCTCAGACCTATTTAGAAAAGAAAAGGCTTCAGAATCCTCTTTATCCGGGGCGGAGGTGATTTGAACCTAAATTCAGATCTGGGGTTCAGTCGTTATCACTCCTTCCATTCCTCTCTATCTTATCTTGAACTCTGACTGACTATCTCAACAGAATTGACTTAACATTTTCTTTATTTTCTTTTATCTTATTTTTTTTCTTTTATTTATGAATTTGATATGTTATATCTTGCTCATTTATTAATTTTATATGTTATATCTTGCTCGTTGTCTCTTTGGGTCCCCTTCCCCTTTCTTTTCTGTATATAGGATTCCTATCTGTTGCTTGTCTTTTCCCCTTCCCTCCTCTTGGAATTCTGGAATGAACTTTGATCTTCCCGAGGATGAAAATAGAAAGAGTGTGCGGCTCTAGGCATAGAATCTGAGTTCGGGTAACGAGTCCTTATGGTATGGGTGTTATAGTCTCATCTGTTCCCGTAGCGAATGTTGCTGTCCATCGGTTGTTTGAGTTCGGTTATGAGTCTCTACCTGCGTACGAGGGAAAGAAGGTGCGAGTGATAACGACGCGTCCAACTCAATGTCTGGAGCATCAGTGGCATTTGAATGAAAGCAGTAAGTTAGTGGCCAAGAAGAATCTATTTTGGAGTTACCAGCTCAAGTCATGGGAATTTCTTTAAGTAAGAACGATCCCCAGTCTCATCCTCTTCGTCTTCTCGAAAGGAAGCCAGTGACGAGAGGGTAGGAAAGAGAGGTACGAGCGATAGCGACGTCGTAAGATAGCTGCCTGTTTTAGAGTAGAACTCATTCTCTCCATTCAGAGAAGAGCCCAGAGACAGGGAAGGAGCGAATGATAATGACGCGTCTATGAGACCTGAGCAAAGTCTCGGCTAAAATCTCAACACTTTTGAAGTCAAAAGTAGCAGCCACAGAGGGAAAGACTGAACCGATTCTTCGGAGAACATTACGCCGGAAGGACTAGAGCAGACAGCGGACCACGGAGCTGCTAATCACCTTTGGACTTGAGGACTTCGCGTCACATGCTATCAAAGGGTCTTCCGTTCCGCTCTACTTGACCATTTCAACTACCCCAAATAGAATTGGGATTGGGATCCAACAATCAAATAAGAAGTCAGTCCTTTAATAGGTTTCAAGGTCCGCACGGGCTATGAGCTAGAGAGTCCTTTTATTGCCTTCGCTAGCTCTTCAATCCGATCTTCCCTTCGCATGGCAGAAGAGCGCGGCTCAAGACTACTCTAACAATTTGGGCCGTAGGGCTCGCTTTAAAGTTAGGGAGAGGAAGCAGACAAGAAGGATAGGTACGAGCGATTATTATAGCGACGCCGGGCCAGCGCTTGGCGTTTACTCTAGCCAGGATAGACCTCTTTATTCAGTTGTCTTTCCCCTGACCTTATCAGTGGATCGGTTGAGGCCCGACCCTTGTTCCTACCTTGATGCCATAGTTCTACGGGGGCTGAGCAGTGGGTTGGAAAGAAAGAAAAAGGTACGAGTGATAACGACAATGCTGATGGGGAGTAAGATAAGAGTGGAGGTGCACTTTCCCTTGATGTCAGTCTATCCCAACAAAGCACACAATAAGTGAGATGAGCCTTAAGCTCAGCCTTGGCCCTATTCCTTTTGGCCAGCTCGTCTGGACTTGGCTTTGACCGGTCCGCCCCCCCTCTTGCAAGGATTCGGCGCCTCCACTTGATGCTTTACGCCCACGCTTCGTTCAGGCAGCGCTACTCGGATATGTCTTGCCAATCGCCAGTGCTACTTCCCTTCCACGGTCATCAATCAAGCATGAGCTGGAACGCTATTAAGCCATCGGCACAGATACATCATAAGCAAAGGTCTCTAATCTATATCGAGTAGGAGCCGGTGCATTGGATTTTATAGGAGCATATGTGGATACTGCTGATGTAGGATACCTTTTCATTTGTTCGAAGATCTTGTAAAAAGTCTTCTTTAACACAGTTTTCGTCAAACAAGAAAGTGTGAGTCCCATATAAAGATAATAGGCTTGTTAGTAACCCTTAAGTTAAGCCAATAGAAATTGATACAATGTTCATTCCCTTGTCTTCTTTCCTAACCTCTTTCACGGGATGAAGCCCCAGTTCCTATATTTATAACATTGGAAGGGCGGACTGATTCAGCAACATTGGAAGGGCGGATAGATTCAGCAAGGGTTGGTAGCGGCTCCATTCCTAACTCACTGCTCCTTCCGCGTATAAACCATGAACTGAATGCTTCTCACTTTCACTCTTTCCCTGTCCCGTGATGAAACTAACATAATGACTTGAGTTGAGTCTCTTGCTTCGACAGTGCTCTTCTCTCTTTCTGACTAGTGTGAAAGCCAAATCTGTGCATCTACTTTCTTTATGGGTCAGTCCCAGTGCATTCAACCAATGTCTGCTGCATATGCGTACTTGATCGAATGGGTAAGCAGCTCCAAAAAGAAAGGGATGAAAGTCAAACACGTCGCTGTCGCAACTATATATGGCGTTCTCACTCGGCCCTTGCCTTCTCGCCGGTTCGGTCATTCGGGAGCGGGTGGCGTACTTGATGGAATGAACTGCTGCTGAGCTCCTTATGGTGCGCGCTGCACTTTTTGATTTAGATACTTTATTGAATCAGACACTTTTCTTTGATATGAATATACTTTGACACTGAGTCAAAGAATCACTGACGGTCGATCCCTAACTATATAAGCGAGCTATCTTCCTCTACAATCTCCCAACTAAATGACGGTATGGCGCTGCCTCAACTATAGCTACAACTATGCTACTAACTATGCTACAACTATGTTACAACTATAAATACAACTATTCTTGTAGTCGGCCCTCTCCTTATCAGTCGAGCTCTATCTTGAGGATACCCTCTCGCATACGCTCGAGCTCTATCTTAGGATACCCTCTCCTTATCAATATTAGTCGAGCTCTATCTTAT
>JBBMJZ010000082.1:2060566-2072634 GCA_037833815.1 Zingiber zerumbet | reverse complement strand
AGTATTGCGAGCATATTCTTACGAATACCCTCTCGCATACGCTCGAGCTCTATCTTGAGGATACCCTCTCCTTATCAATATTAGTCGAGCTCTATCTGACTCTACAATCGACCTATCGGTCGCTGCCATATACCCTTGTGTCGGCCCTCTCCTTATCAGTCGAGCTCTATCTGACGATACCCTCGCCCTCCCTTGATTCGAGACTTTATTAGATTCTGATCGGGCTCATTTCTCTCCTTGGTTGGTTGTCCTAGGGACCTCAGGTTTAGCAAGATTCCTAGCAGTGGTTAGCTGTGGAGTGAGTGTAGCTCTAGAGTTCTCCATCTTCCCTTCGGTTACAATACTATAAGTTAAGAGAACGAACCGCTAATGATGCATCAATTGATGTCAACTAGGAATCCCTCTTCCTACGCCTCTTGGACGTCCTACGCAAGAACTATAAGCACTAAAGAGCGAGCTTCTAATGAGTACTTAACTTATATTGACTTGTTTGTGCACCTTCCCCCGCACTGAGATAGATAAGAGAAAGATTAGTTCCAATAGGGACGTGATGACTTTCCTTTGATCTCGACATTCTCTCACTCTCGATTTCAATTTCTTGCCTTCTCTGCTTGAGCTGGCTCGTTCATTCCTCTCGCTGGCTCGCTTCACTTATCTTAGTCGGCCTCGCTCCGACTTCGCTGAATCTGGTTCACTGGTTGCTTTGCGTCGACCGGCTTCTATTCGATGAGCGTAGAGAACCATGGCTCACCTTCTAAGGCCCGAAGGCAACGATCAAGCATCACATTCACAAGCCGCTCCTATTCTGAGCTCTTTGTTCCTCTCCCATCTACTGTGATTACGAACTGAAGCATCTCCCATGGGCTCCGGATCATATCTTACTTAAAAGATAATATAGAATCAGATAGATTGTCATAGATGGGATGGGCCGGAAGTGAGTAGCGTCTTAACACAGTCTAAGTGAGAAGCGTGAGATCGCGTCTTGTAGTCACGGGTCTCAATTTCCCCCGGTCATCGGCTATCATCTAATTGGCTTCGGGAATAGGGCTTGGCAGGAACTCGTAGTCAACTCATCACTTTCACTCGTTACTTATTCTTTCACTCCCTTTGGTCGCCTCACTATATATGTGATGCTGATTCAGTTCTTTATGTCTTTATTAAGAAAGAAGAGAAGATCAGTGGTAGAATAGAGCATCCGTCCCAGGCATCAGAGTCGGCTTTCGCGTTCGCCCCAGCTTTCTCATCTCATTGAACTACTCATTTCAGGTAAGATTCGTGTAACTAGTGAACTATCTAAGAGAGGCCCATCGTAGCGTAGTGGGCAGCAGTGATCTTCTTAAATAAGGATAGGTGGAGCAAGTGGGAGCACCGACAAATGAAGCGAAGCGGAATGCGGCAGCTCAAGAAGCACTCCACTCCTGAGAAGGAAAAGGAGCAAAGGGTAGCACGGGGGAGAACCAAGCGAGGTGCTTTCTCTCAGTAGACCTTCTTTCTGATAGGGGCTCAGACCCCTTAATAGTGGACGTGGACAGAAGTAGGAGTCAAGTAGACGTGGGACAATGGTCAATAAATAGTTAAGCGTTCAAGTAGCCGGGGAGAGAACTTCCGATGAGAACAACAAAGAAAAGAACAACATTAATTAGGCTCGCTCTTTCCGCTCGCTTCTTCCTGTCTCTTTATCATTCCTGTCCTGGATTCATTCCTTGATTTGATGATCTTTCTTGCCTGTCCGGGATTCCTTTATGATCTTTATCATGATCTTCCGGTCTGGATTCATTCGACTTCGCATCTGTCTGATGGGCCATTCTTTCCTCTGGCTACCACTGATCGAATAGACCTAAGATTTTGCTTTTGGTAGTCTACTTACTATGATCTGAGGAGAGTAAGGAGGCCGAGGCCTATTTATGAGGACCTCGCTTGCCCCGCCTACTGAAGTGACCCCGAGAGTCCTCTTGGTAGGCTTGAGTTCGCAACTGGAGATGAGATCTCCGTTTTCGTTCGCGCACCGCTACGTGGGTTTAGCATCATCCGTTTCGCACCAAGAGCTTGAGCCCATTTATCTTCTTTGTAGAGTGGATCCCTCCTTTCATAGCATCCCGGTAGACTTGACTCTCTTCCTTCGAGCCTCTACTTCTCTTAGGGGGGGCTGAGCCTTAGCCTTGAACTTGAGACGAGCCTACCAGCCCTCGCCAGGAAAGATCAGTCTCTTTGTTGATGAGGCGGAAGGAGAACTTCCTGCTAAAGCTCAAAAGAGAATATGTGTAGGGGGCCGACTTCTTACTAGTGCCGGGCCTACTACACCTTCTCGACCTCACTGAACTTCCAGAGCATGCAAAGAGTGATGATTGACACTGGTTCATAGGCGAGACTTTATGCTATCTCCCCGTCCGTCCTCCTGATCCGCCTTCGACCGACTGACCGGATAAGAGAGACATTAGGCCCCGCAGAGACATTAGATGATAGCCGCCGAACCACTAACCTCTCAAATGACGGGAGGGCCGATGACTGGGCCAAGCTTAATACTCCATCCACATCCTACTCCCCGACCTACCGAGGACTTATACGTTACTGAAAGTGAAAGAACTCGACCGTGACCTACATCTCCTCCCGAGAATGCTTCTTCCTCACCAATGCCCTGCTCTATTGGGAGATAGCAAGGAGAGGAAGAAGCATTCTCGTCCAGTCCCGCACTCATCAGTGGGCACAGAGGAGGATTCCGGGTAAGCATAGATTGGATGCCTGGCCTAGGCAGAACAATGAGGTCGGGGCCGGATCCAAAGCAGTCGGAGCTGACATCGGAAACATAGGAGCTGGCGCGTGGAGAGCTACGGTCTGTCTACTACTTTATCATTCAATTAATGTTCTTCATTCAATGAACTCATCTATATGCTCAAGCCTCGTACTTCTGAATTCGTTGCTGAATGAGACAGAAAAGCCGTCTACTACTGAAATGAACTCATGATTAGCTCAACTATAGCTATAGTCTCTCGCTCCTCAGATTCGATGGCGGAGAGAGGCCTACATACCTATCCCTTACGGTTTGAACCGGAAACTGCTGCATCCACTTGCCCCCGCTTCTGCTTTCAGTCTGACCGGAAATAGTGGCTAGGATAGAATCTAATTTCGACTTCGCAAGATTAGTGGTTGCTAATTTCTACTTCGCTAAATATAAATAGTAGGAGAGAAAGGAATGCTCTTTCCATGAATTCGAAAGCAATGGGGCGAACGACACAGGCGGAGTCTCGTCGGTTCTTTTCCTTCTTCCTATTCGTCTCAGAGCATGGTTCCGAGTATCATCTCATCGGAAGTTCTTGACCCGGCGGACCCGGATCGAATTGCGGATAATGCTCCGAAGGCTAGTGCCCTCGACTGACGCGAAGTCGAATAGTTCTCTTCGCATAGAAGGTCAAGTCCCTCGCACCGAACTAGAGCCAACTACAAGAGTAGGGGCGAAGCAGCGAGGCGGAACGGAGTGGAGCCAACCATAAAGGAAGAAGTCGTTCAAGTAGTTGAAGAAGGAGAGAAGCGAACAACGTGACCCAGAGAAGACAGAGATTCACACATAGGCTGAGACATGCCATGCTACGACCCAGAACAGAGAACACAATAAGTAGGCGGAGGGTGAGGATGACATTCACGACTGAGGCAGCCCCCATTCTTTATAGGGACTGGGCTCACTCTCGTATTTCGAGAATTCCAAGATCGGATCTACTAGATAGATAGTTCTGAGTACCGCCCCAGCACTAGCTTTTGAATGTCTTTCTTCTGATCGTCCTGCTTCTCTCTTTCTTTTCGATCCAATTGGGCACTCCTCCTTCTTGGCTTCCTATTCTACTACAAGTGAGACTCTCCACCCGACCTAAGTGCTCTACCGAGCTGGGGGAAAGGTCCAAAGCAGCGAAAGCTGGCTGGCGAACCTGATCATCGGATTCATTTTACCTCCTTTGATTCACTCCAGCTTAATCCGTTAATGGCTTTGGGAAATACCATAACTCTTGGTGCTGGGGTTAGATCAGTATCTACGTTTTGAATCCATAATGCTGATGGGGATCGGGTAATCTGCTTGAGAGTTCTGTATTTTGTATTGTATTTGTGTCTTGTATTGTTGTTTTGTATTGTTAGGAACGACTTTAGTTTATGTGATAACGACAAAATACTGCTGATGGGGAGTGAGAACGACGGGGCCGGACTCAGACTCGAGAGGAACGACTTCAATTAAGTACTCTACTGTTAAGTGGAAGAAAGAAGTTCGGGATTTGATATTCTTCCCTCTTCTGTAGCTGCTCTGATTCTCCTGTTGAAAGAGATGAGATGGTGTAAGTTAATTTAAATATGCACTCAAGCTGTTTGGCCTGACCCTACCGAGTTCAGATCAATATCTGGAATTCCTGTTGTTCATAGCTATATGGCATTCACTACCCACGGAAAAGAGTTCCATTGCAAGAGCACCATCAACTGAAGAACGAATCTTTGGCTACTTTGAGAAGACCCGAAGCTACAGAATAAGACCCTCACGGATATTCAGCTGCCTAAGCTTTTGTTGCTTCTGAAGTAGTTTCTCCGGCTGTTCTTTTTCTTTAAGATAATATAAATTATTATAGTCAGAAAGCGGATTCAATTCAGACTCCGGGAAAAGAAAAGAGAGGAGCGAATGATAATGACGCCAGCAGCTACAACTAATGAACCACTCCAACTCAGTCGGCCCATGAACAAGAATTTAACCCGTTGGTCGAGTTACTCAAGTCAGTAGAGCGTATCATACCTCGAAAAGATCTTCCAAAGTTCCTATAGCAACAGTCGTGAATGGTTAGATCTTTCGTAGTTTTGAATAGTGAATGAAAAGAGAAACGAGTGAATTCCAAACATAACTCAAAGAGGGGAGCGTAAGGGCACTTATATATACAAATAGAGTCGGGACGACTATAAACTTCTATCTGCTGCGGGCAAGAAAAGAAGAATGATTGTCTGAGGGGGTGGAGCACCAGAAGTTCATTATAAGTTGCCTCAAACTACCCTAGGAGCGTACGAGGAACGACTAAAAGGATATGCTCGTAGCTCGACTGATAATGAGTTGGAGTGGTTCATTAGTTGTTGCACGGCTTGGTTCAATCTTGTTTGAGGTTTCTTTTGGCTCCTATCCAAGAGTGACTGCTTTTAAGAGGGTAGAAGATACCTTATTTGGAGCTACAGTCCAAGAGTGAATAGAATATGAGTGATTGTTGTTCATTCCAATTTGTACTCGTGAGGAAACCAAACCCTAACTACAGTGAAAAAGAGAGAGTTATTAGTACGCTACAGGGAAAGCCCGTCGTTACCTCGGCCCTTGAATAAGCAGGCGTAGCACCTATAGTGATCAGTTCGCCGGGACGAACACTTGAGTTCAAGTTCAGGGAATGTAAAGAGGGGAGCGGATGGGCAAGCAAATTCAATTCTTAAGCAGCCAAGCACTCGGGCTCAAATCAGTACGCCCCGTCGTTCTCACTCGGCCCTCTTTTCAGTCCGATCCAGTTGCTAGACGAGTTGAATCCGGTGAAGCTCTCCTTATCAGTCGCCCCTTATGGCTTCGCTCCTTGAATGTAGGTTGAAGTTCTCCTTTCCGGTTCTTGCTTTGACTCTTCTTTCATGTACGCGGACCATACCGTCTTCCTCCCATCAGTCCAAGATGAAGAGCAAGAGGTAGATAGGGACTGTTACTAAGTAAGAAGATGCATTCCGCTAACTGTTCCTCTCGTCAGTCCAGATAAGCAAGAGGTAGAGAGGAAGCCCGACGGGAGAGATAATGGTAAAAGAAACGAGTTCATTAGCTGAAGAAGTTCATTTTTAAAATTTGTTTTTATACTGATCCAGGGAGTTCAGATCTGGTTCAGTTCGCTTGCTTCACTTCATCCAGGAGTTGGGCTGCTCTTTCCCTGCGGAAAGTCAAGCAGGCACCCTTTTTTCGCTTAGTAGCACTACTTATTGGTTAGGGCTTCTTTAGCGCATAGCTAGTTTGAAGCTCAAACAACGACTGGGGAATTCTCAAGTTATGGCTGTTCCAATCAATCTTTGTGAGAAGCCTCTGTTCCTATAGTTGGTTTAGGGTAGGGACAAGAGAAGGAGGAATGGGACCAATGGCACTTATCCGGATTCCTATTGCTTTGTCTCCAACTGGGATTAGTGAGACCCGGAAGGTAAAGGCACCAAATCTAACACACTGTTAGGTGACCTGCCATACACGACCTGAAATGGGGACTTCCTAGTAGACCGATTTCTCGAACTGTTATAAGCTAATTCTGCTTGGGGTATCGCCTGATCCCCCACTACTGAGTGCTTGCCTTTTCCCCTGCAATACTCTTCAACCAATTTCCCAAACAGCAGTTCACGACTTCCGTTTGACCCTCTCTTTGTGGGCACCGCGGAACTCTAGTATAGTTCCTAACTTTTTCCATAAAGTTCTCCAGAAGTGAGCCAAAAACTGGCCGGTCAGACGTCATAGTAGTCTTTGCTTTGGTACCCCATGCAACCTGACAACCTCTTAAGAAACTGGTATGCAATGTGAATGTGAATAGCATCGGAAGTCTTCTTTCAAGGAATAAGGTGAGCCTCTTTAGAAAACCGATCTACTACCAGAAAAATTGAATCGTTACCAAGCCCTGCACCAAATCCATGCTGATATCAGTCCAAGGCGCTACTGGAAAAGGTAAAGGGGTGTATAGTCCGGTATTCTGTGTCTGCCCCTTTGATAGTTGGCATACCCTGCATCTGGAAAGCGCTGGGCTCGTGACAAGGCCTTTTTGGTCATATCTCTTGGCCTCTGGGTTTCGGAGGTAGGCGTTCTGAAGGTAGGTGGAATGGTCTTAATAAGAGGAGGTTGCGGGCAGGGGAAGGCCGGACTCCGAAGCCAACCGATACGTCCACCCTATAGTTCTTACTCATTCCTCGTAATTCTTCAGCTCCCTACTACGGCTTTGCTCTTTCTAGAGGATAGTATGCTCTATCTTGTTACAATCATTCCCCTCCCCCTGTCGATATAACATCTTTTCCCCATAAAAACTCTATTCATTAATAGATCCTATCCCGATTACGGTCCATTTTCACTTTCATGTCTGCCCGGCCGGCCCTTTGACTGAGACATGGTCGCACTCCCAAGAGTCCGTTTGTATGCGCCATACCTTATCCGCTCGTTGCTCGTTATTGTCGAAATCTCTGTAATTTGACGCGCAGGAGAGAAGGGCGAAGGCGTAAGGGCTGAGACTTAACCGCCTGGTGTTCTAATATCATAATCCGTTCTTCGATAACAAGCGGATCAATATCTAATCCTCTCCGACTCTTAGAGTAGCACACCGGTGAATGGCTAGCTCAGACAAACAAATATTCGATCGCTTGGCGAAGACCACTTCTAAGTGAGAATTGCGTTAGGATACTACCAAGGTGATGAAGTGACAAACCAATACGATCTTTCCTTCTTCCTGAAATGACGAATGGAAGGATGGCCCATATAGCTAGCAGCTATTTCCTACTCCCCCGCCTATCGGCTAAGCCTCCTATCCCTCACAGATAAGATTTTAGTTGGCCCACCCGCCGGCCAATACGGATGTTCGGACAGATGAGAAAGATTACCTGGCATGCCCTCCCCTTCTGCAATTGGTATGGCTCCCATTTTGTAGAGAGAGGAGAATGAGAAAGAAGAATTTGATAAGCTAATGTGAGAAGCTAATGCCGTGGATCGTAAAACCAGTTCGGAAGCGCTACTACTTGGCATTAAGAGAAGCTGGGTAGCTCCGTAATCTGTCAAGGAGGTGGCTTTCGCCTACCACTTTCTCATCAGAGGTTTAAAGAGGTAATGATTTTAGGACTAGAGGGAAGTTCAAGTCGACCAATAATAGGCGAACAACTAACTTCTCTGGTGTCCGTCAAAGGATTTTGAGGTAGGGGATGACCTCTAATTAATCTGGCTGTTTAGGTTAAAGGGAAGGGCCTCGTCGAAATCATCGGCTTTCTGCCCAACGCCACGGCCGCTTATTGAAGATAATTTCCCAGCGGTGGATCGAGTATAAGGCAAGGCCAGCATAGGCTGAGTCTAATTCACCATCCCGGGATTGAGTTGTGAATTCTGGTGATAAGGCTTGTGAGTCTAAGATATTCGGAATAAAGATCCAGATAGAATGGTTGGCTTTCTCAATCGCTTTCTCGGCCGTGCAGTACGTACTTCTGTTTGGAGAGTCTTTTCCTTACTTAGCTAGGACTTTGATTGACTAGAGTAGCCCCTATGTATCCGAAGGCGCCCTTTTGTTTATGCGCCTTAAACGTGATTTGGCTTATAGTTAAGTGGATCTACCCCGTTCAGTAGAATCCCGAAGAAAGAAGAAAATGTCACCAAAGCGGGAGGCTGGAAAACATACCGACCCAGCGCAGTGCCAAATAAGAATATTGAATGTAGACCGGAAAGGAATAGGACTCTTTAGTAGGTAATTTCCTGTCTTCTTCGAAAGTCTAAACTTTGTAGATGGCTTTAAGGGTGAGAACCAGGAGGTGGGCTTGGTCTTCACTGACACACTCTCGGGCCGTGCTTTCTTCTCGAATTCCTCTGTCTTCCCGGAGCTACCTGTCTTTGAACTTCATTCCTGGGCTTAGGCTTAGAATCAAGCTTATTAAAACCATTTACTCGAGACCCATTCTCTATCTATTAGAAGTTCATTCCATGGCTTAGAAGCCTTGGCTTTCACACTTCCTCCTAAATATTCCATATTCCCTACTGGGTGAGCCTCACGACTTCCCTTTCACTCCGGACTGAGCTTCCTTTGCCTGCGAGAAATTTGTCTCACAAGTGACTCACTTCTCCGGAGCTTGACTAGAAACTAGAAAGAGCCTTGACTTCGTTCAGTGCGCTACCTAGAATTCGATTCTTGACTGGTGCTATCTATAAACCAACAATCTAAAGCCTTGGGCAGAATCTGAGCTTTCGCTTCCTCTTCCGTTGGTCGAGTTAGCTTCAACTTATTCACTTTTGAACTTTTTTTATTGTTTTGAACTTCTTTTTTGATTTCAAATTCTTCTTGTTTGTTGAAGATTGCCGGGCCCCGCTTTGACTTCTTTTATTCTTGCTTCTATCTTGAGTACCTATTGAAAGTGAGAATTGAATTACCGAAGCTACGTTGGTAAACTACCTGGCTAACACTCGTGAGAAAGGTCTTTGACTGAACCTGCTAACAAAGAGGGTGTGGTTTGACTGGGGGGTAAACCACCAGGAATGACTATGGCTTGCTTGTTATTAAAAACTTATGAAAGGTGGATTGGCTTGCCTCAATGATAGCTAAATCTTTCATATTGAATTGACCTATAGTAGAGTACCAGACTAAAGATAAAGAGTAGCCCTGCTTCTCCCTTCCCCCTATCCCCGTCTTTTAGCCAAGTGGCTCGACTTTTCTGACGTAAGAAAAGATCAAATCTGGCAAGCTGCTCATTAAGTTCAACCTGGGCATCAACTTCATGCGAAAAAAGCTCATCAGTATATCCATGGTCGCTAATCTCGGCCTGGACTTCCTTACCTATACTATATGTTAATAGTACCTCTACTAGACTTTCCTTCCTATGCGATTCACTAGAGAAGCTGCTCTTAGTTAGAGTAGGCTCCTATCCATCAATTGTTATGGCAGTCCAGTCAACCTTGAGCAGTATCCGTAACTGGGGCTAAGGTCCCCCTACTCAAGTTCTACAAGGTCTAAGGTTCGGAGATAGGGGAATGAAAGAAAACTAAGGAAAACTCACCTCTTCCGTAAAGAAAGGCAGGTAGCAAAGGTGTCCGTGGATTCTTCGGCTAGGTGTCCATCCACCCGCATTATCCGTTGAAATACCATCCGAGGAGAGTGCACTACCAACAGCAGCAGGCAGGGAGGTTTTGAACCCCTGAAAGGTGGACAAATCAAACCAAAGAAGAGCTTGAGGGCCAGGCTGAACATGTGGACAGTTCATGACAACCCCTCCTACCTCTGAAGGCAGTCGAGGGAAGCGGGTTATGGGATGGGCGGCTAAGGACCGGGGAGCAGAAAAGGGTCAAATTGAATGAAATAGAAGCCCCTCTTACCAGGGAAGTGCTGCGCTTTTCAGCACCTTTGGCAGACCTCAAATAGTCGCGATTTCCTTCAACAGATCTTGGTTCGGGTGCTCTTTCTTCTTCTGAGTGAGTGGATTAGCTAGGCCCGACTATCTCTGTAGAACATGGATCTCTTCTTTCTACGCCGACGTATGCCTATCTTTAAGGTCTGGCTCATCCCTATCCCTTGTGTATGGGAATCCGGTGTCTGGAAGTGCCACTGCAACCAAAGAATCTGTTTTTGCTTCGTGAGAAAGGGAGTATGTTAGATAGAAAGAGCTACTAAAGGTGTACCGGATATCTTATTCCATATAGTAGGCTAAAATAGGGCTTTGACGGACATAGGTATAAAAAAAACTGTCCAAGCTAAAGCTTGCCTGGTCTTATATACTTAGTTGTAGGCATTTCCTTATGAAATCGAAGTCGGGTAAGATACCCCAGCTTGTGCTATGTGGCTGGCGGTACCCTCTTTTAGGTATGTGCCTCAGGAACAAAGCCAGCCTATCTTGCTGCTACAAGTCAAAGCCATTCTGGGAAAGCTTGACTTTATTCTTTCTTTATATAAGAAACTATTTAAGACAATACTATATAAGACTTGGACGAGAAAAGTCAGATTGAGAACTATGAATAGTAGGAATAGTCTAAAGCAGTGGTAAACTAGAAGAAGAGTCAATTGATCCTAGCCGCTGATGGAGACAATGTGGGACCTCGTGCTCAGCCGGTTGCTCTTTTAGAGAAAGCGAATTTCCTGAACATTGCCTCGGTAGAAGCAAAGCCAACTAATACGCAAGCCCATCTTCCGAAACAAGAAAATCAAAGCAAAAGTGCCTTTCGGCTGTCGCCCCTCTCTCTCTGTCTCTGTACCTTGTCTTTGTCCTTGTTGTTGAAGATTACTAGGAGTATTTCTATTCCTTCCTCCGATCACATACTGCACATACTTTCTTTGATCAAATTCCCCTTTTTTTTTCGGGGTGTTCGGTTTTCTAGGTCTTTTGCCTTATTTACTTGTACTTGTTTTTCTACGCCCAGCTTCACGTTGACTAGAGACATCCGAAGCTTTTCCTGGTGCGTCGTGCGTCCTCCCCATGCTCCGTGACAACGGCGGTGCCCCGAAGACTTTCGCTTGCTTGGAGGCTCACGCAGCACAACCGGCGAGCAGAGCCAAGCCCAACCAAGTCAGGAGACGCACGGGCGTGACGTCCTGGAAGCGAACGTGTAAAGCATAGCGCTTTTCGCATATCACAACTCCCGGTCACCCCTTCCATCCAGAGAACGTAAGTTCAAAGCCTAATTCTTTTTCCTTTTTTTACTGCTTATTCACATCTTATTCACCTCCTCACTCGAATAAGACAAAAGCCTTCGAACTTACAGCCACTACCCCTAAACATCTTTCTATGACACCCTGCCCGACATCGTCACGAGTAAGCCTCCCTTTCTTTTTTTTATGTTTTTCAATCGCCTTTGATGATTGTTTATTGTGAATCCGTTCGACATATATGCCTTCATTCGGGCCTCAAGCAGAGAAATGAAGAAGTGACGTCCAAGCCCGTGGCTCTGTAAGACCTCCACGCAAGCCCTCGGTCACCGAGCCGACCTCGTCCGCTCGGAAGGACACAACCCCGGCCAGCCTTCCGAATTCTACCCCCGCTACCACAAAGATCACTGCCCAGCCACCGCTGGAGGGTACCAACTGAGCAAAATGGAGAAAATTCGGTTGAGGACCGGGGAGATAAGGGAAAGAAGAGAGAAGAAAAGGGAAGGGTACCCACTGGATAGGTGAGACGATAGTCGAATTGGCGGAGAGCTGAGCCTAAAGAGGTAGGCGAAGGGGCGGAGAGCTGAACGTAAGGGAAGGGTACCCACTGGATATAGATAGGTGAGACGTTAGTCGATTGGCGAAGAGCTGAGCCGATGAAGGGAGGCGAAGGATTATCATATAACGTGAGACGATAGTCGACTGGCGAAGAGCTGAGCCGACAGGCGAAGGGTACCCACT